>WNWK01041752.1:0-16304 GCA_009830355.1 Cherax destructor | reverse complement strand
AGGGGCAGCTTATTCTAGTCCCAAAAACTATGTCCAATATTAGAGAAATTTATTGAGTTTATTCTAGTTAAAAATTATTTTCAAAATTACAATATGATAAAAATTTTACTGTTTAAATTATTTATTGATATTAGATATTAGTTGTTACAGTTGTTAAGACTTGAATGATAATATGGAATTGAGATTATCTTAAAGAAAATAACATTGGGGCATTTTTGACATTAACTTATAATATGAGTGGGGTAACATAATAGTAACATATTATTAAAAATTGAGATTATTGTATAGGAAAGTAATAATGAGCTTTTTTCAAGTAGTTTAAAAGTATGATCTTTTTAGTTTTGGGGAGTAGGTGGTTTTGAGTTGAGTCTTAAATTGATTTTCAGACAAGATTATCCTAATATTTTCAGGTAATGAATTCCAGATTCTGGGGCCCTTTATGTCATAGAATTTTTTACATAGGTTGATATGAACAGGGGGTATATCAAAAGTCTTTTTGCTGCCCGACCTTGGTTGTGACGGGTGTGTTTTTGGCAAGGGTCTCTGGTGGACGGGTGGCCAAAACCTTTAATTTCAATATGGCAGCGATGTCCGGAGGCAGATAAACCCCTGTGTGTATTGAAGTGCTGGGGGGGAGCTATCTACCCGCCCAATGCAAAAATATTTGCCTGCCATAATTCGGGACGCTTATGGAATACCCACGGAAGATTTATATGGAGTACCTAAATGGAGCCTCAGGTTTTGAAATTTGTGACAAGTGGAGCATATAAACGAGTGGTGGCGCTTACCAGGACAAGGTGGTGGGTGAACTTGGAGGTGATTAGGGACGGTCAGCTCGTATGTTTGGTCAAGTATTATTTCCTTTTTGAAGCCGATCTGTTTGATGTGAAAGGGGTCTTTAAAGGGCATATGGATTATACATTAAAGGAGTTGGCCAGGGGCCTATCGGTATGCCGGAAGGGTCGGTCAGTCTAAAGGGCGACATTGGGGAGACCAATACCTTCATATTTCCCTGCCGGAATTCCTCACAAGTCATTTCTTACGTGGGGCAGTGCGAACGTGTAGGCCATTGGGAACCCGGGGCATTTTGGCACTGGCATGTGATCGGCGGGGATAAAAACCCAGCGACAAAACATGGTGCCCGAGCGCAGGGAACAAGGGGAGACGACTTTTTAGGATGAGGCTGTCTTGGGAGCCAGCAGGGGCGGGTGAGCGGGATTAAGTACGCAAGTGGGTGAGCGTGAGGAGAAGGGGGAGGTTTTTGTATCCTGCCACCGGGACGCAGCCGGTTGAGGATCGGGCCCCTGGATCGTGAGGTGCAGAGGGGAGGATGACGTTTGGGTTGACTTATCTGGACCTCTTTTGGATGATTTGCAGAAGATGCTAGATAGCGGGGTGTGGGAGCTATGTGGAGGGTCCTTTCGGGGGATGGTGGCAAGGCCAGGTGAAGTGCTGAATGGTCGTAAGTATGGAGGCAGGTGATGGTATGGATGATCAGGTGCAGGTGTGTGTGGTTGAGGCTGAGGACATGGGGCGGTGGATGAGTGGTGAGGCAGCAGGTGAGGTTATGGAGGGCGGAGGATCCCACAAGAGATCCAGTGGATCAGTGGAGGATGCGTGTTGACGCCAGCTCAGAGAACCAGCAAAAATTATGGGCGGATGTGGCTAAGGGCAGGGGGGGGGGTTAAGGGTAAAGTCACGGGCGGGAGGGAGGGGGTAATGGTGGGGAGGACTAGGGATGAAGCTAAGGTGGGTCTAGTTTGAAGCATCGTGGGAAGCCTCAATGAAACCTTCCCGGTTCTGTATGAACGTTAATGGCCCGGGCAGAGTTAAAAAGGGTTAGGGTGAAAAACTTTAAGGAGAGAGGGTTAATTTTCCACAGGAACACAATTTTAAGTTGGGGGGAATTGTTGTTTGGGGTTATAATTTATACAGGGGAGACAGGAATCTCAAGGGTGGGGTGTTGGTGGGAATTAGGAGACCAGCCCTTTTAGTATGAGGTCTTGGGAGGAGGTAGGGGATGGGAGGATTGTGGGGTTGATGGGGTATGGGGAGACATACCTGTTAGTTTATTGGGAGTTTATATGCCTGCTACCAATGTGGAGTGTGAAGGAAGCTTTTGTGCATGATTTTAGTTTATGCTTTAAGGGGCACCTGAGGTGGTAATAATAGCTGGTGATTGGACCTGTATTATTCGAAGGCGTGACGTAGAGGCCTCGGGGCTCAGGATGTGAACTAGCAGTTTTGAGGGATGTGTTGGGGGCGGTGGGAGTCAAGGATGTGGTTGTGGAAGGATGCTTTGGTGGAGCATACTTTTTAGGAGAGGATATGCGAACGACTAGAATGGGGTTTATGTGCGTCAGGTATAAGTGTAGGAGAAGTGCGTTTCTAGATGTTGGGTTCTCTGATCACCTGGTGTAGTGGCTTGTTGAGCTGGGTTGGGCTGTCAAGATATTCCAGGTCATTGGGGGTGAATGTTCTTTGTTACAGAGGGATGGGGATAGGGATGCTTTGCGGACTGGTGGGAGGGTGTGGGGAAGGGCAGAGGATGAGGATGAGGTGAGGTGGTGGTCTTCACAGGCGAAGGAGGCGGTGAGGATTATTATAGGAGGGCCGGAGTGGAGGAGGCGGGTTATAGGTATGGTTTGCAATGTTATTTAGAAAGTCAACTTAGGTCTTGTTATGTAGGGGAGGGGGAGGAGGGGGCATCAGGCAGAAATTAGATTGTGCTACGTGGGAGTTAAGGGACATACAAAATGATAGATTTCATGCGGTCAGGGTCAGGTGTCAATTGGATGAGGTTTTATGGGGAGATAGGCCCTCGGGCACTGTTTTGAAAGAGGTTTAGGGAAAAGGAGGAAGGGTATGATTATCTCGTCGTTGAAGGTTGAAGAAGACATGGAGGGTATCAGAAAGGGCAGGTGTTAAGAACAACTGATGGCATGTGTGGGTATGCGGGATGTTGGTTTCAGCAAAAGTTTAGGAGAGTGGTTGGGAGTGAGCAGAGTCGAAGGATCATTTTGGAGGATACAGGAACGTCTGGGGAGGAGGATAGGAAGGGGTTAGGAGGACGTATATCAGAGGCGGAAGTATGGCAGGCAGTGCGGGATTAAGGTTGGGAAAGGCACCTGGGGTGGATGGTTTGGGAATTTTACGTGTTACATTGGGAGGTGTTAAAGGATGTTTTAGTGCAGATCTTTAATCAAATGAAGGATAGGGGATATATGGAGGAAGAGCAAAGGACAGGGGTGGTAGTGATGGTACGAAGGGAAGGACGGTGATAGGATGAAGGGCTATAGAGCTATAACGTTGTTATGCTCGGATTATAAGATCTTTGCGAAAATTCTGGCGAATCGAATAAAGAGGGTGTTGGAGAAGGTTTTAGATGATGGGCAACATGGTGTGCTGGGGCGAAGCATAAGGACTGGGCATAGAAGGATTAGGGAGTTTGTGGATAACAAGAGGGAGGAGGGGTGCTAGGTTTAGATTGGGAGCTGCATATGATAGCGTAGATGGGGAAATTTTTTGTTTGGGGTTTTGTTAGGGTTGGGGTTTGGGGTGGTTAGGACTTTATATGACCGGGCTTTGGCAAGGGTCCAGGTAAATGGGAAGTTGGGGGTTCAGGTGAGTTATAAAAGGGGGTTTGCGGCAGGGTTGTCCTCTGTCGCAAATCCTGTTTGGGTGTATCAGGATCCTTTCTATAGACTAGTTAGGGAAGGGGTTTGGGATGGGGAGGTGGGTAGGGGGTGTGAGTCGGGCATAGTGGGATATGTCGATGATACAACCGTCTTGGTGGGTAGTAGTGAGGGCTTATTACATGTGAATAGGATTGTGGGGATTTTTGGGAAGCGACAGGTATGAGGGTAAATAGGGGTAAGTCAAGTTTGTTGGAAGTAGGTGCATGGGTGGGAGGGACGTTGGACAGTAGGGGCGGTTGGAAGTGCATCGATAGGATTAAAATTTGCGGGTGATATTCAGTCATGATAGGAATTGAAGAGGTGGTCGGTGGCAGTGGTGGACAGAGCTATAGATAGGTTGGGAGGCATTAGGTCTACAGAAGTAACACTGTTGCAACGGGCGGTGGTGGTAAATGTTTTAGTATATAGCAAAATATGGTTTGTTGCTGCTGTATATCCTCCGGGAGTGTGATGTAGAGAGGTTGCTTGGGAGGGTTTTTAGTTATATTTGGAGTCATGGGAGGCATTGGTTAGGTAGGAGGTGGTGACTACTGGGTTGGGGTTGGGGGTTGGGGTTGATACCGCTACGTAACAGGCTTCAAAGTATTTTTGTTAAGCAAGAATATGTGGTAGGTGGGGGTACAGGGGGGGAGGAGGGTGAATGGGGTCATGCAGGAGGTATGTAGGTGGTGGGGGGTAGGGATCTGTTGAGATGTGAGGCTATGTTGAGGTTCCTCCTTGTAGTTAGGGAGCCTGGGAGGGTTAAAGTAGGTGTGTTGGATAGAGTGGGGAAGGAGGTGTGGTGCAGGGGGCAGGTATTTATCCTATGTATAATTGGAGGTTAACATGGCGTTGGATGAAGAAGTTGCGAATACCAAAGAGTGCGTGAAACAGGTTATAGGTTTCTATTGGGTATTTTAGGGCGCTGCACAGTTGTTTAGAATGGGCATTATTAGGGATGGGTTTGTGGATCATGTGGGGTCCTGGACACAGCGTATCATTCTCTGTATTTCTGTGATACGTTGGTGGGGGTCAGGGAGTGGTTTAGTAGGGTTTTAAGGAGGGTGGGGCGGGGGGCTGATGACCCTGAGGGCTTTGTGTTTGGACGTGGGGGCTTTTCCAGAGGACGTTGGTAGGGCGGTAGTTTACTTGGTGGTCAGTATATACATATTTTGTGGGTAATGCGAGGGCTCCGGGCCAGCGTATCCAGCGTTGGCAGCAGGTTTTATAGGTCTAAGTGTAGAAATCAGGTTATATATGCGGGGACATGGTGTAAAGCTTTCTCTCAGGGTTATAGGGAATTGACTATAGGTATTCTGTTGGGAGTGAGGGGAGGGGGAGGTACCTCATTAAAGGGCTGGTCGAAAAAGGGGGTATGGTCAGGGGGTGTCGGGACAGGGGGGTTACGGCGGGTGACATGGCTAGGGTTATGTACTTTCTCTCCGGTGTCACCTGATAGGGCGTCAACACGTGTCGTCCAGCAGACAGTGGTAGGAGGTCAGGTGGACATGTATTGTGTGGTGATGATGCAAGTTTTTGCAATCACATGTCTAAACAGGTCTTGGACTTATGCGACTTAAAATGATCATAATGTTGTACTTTTGTTGGTCGCAAGTAATTACTGGCTTAATGGTTATAGGTTGGAGTATTAGGGAAGCAAGGTGTTTAGGGTAAGGTTGGGTGTTTTTGTACTCAAGTGAGTGTTTTGTACTATTTTGGCCTCAGCGTGAATTGGCGTGAATGTGCGTGTCTCAGTCCATAGGACGACAGGTTACAGGTGTGCCATAACATGTTTAATTTGTAGATTGTATACGGTGTAGGGTAAAGCTTCACGGATCTTACATTGTTAGGTTTAGTTTTCTATTTAGGTTGATGGTGAAAGCTGTGAACCGTATATTGTTTGTCTTAATTGTGATTAGTATCGTTAGCATTTTTGATGTCCTTGATGTGTTATTAACATGGTTTGACGCCATAGTATTATAATAAATAAAAAATATGAATGATGTTATATTTGTTAGGTTGATGTAAATATGCCACAAGTATTGTATTGTTTTGATTTATTATGCAGGTAGCTGTGTTCAATGTTTATGTACATATTGTCCAATGTATTCATATTTCTGTAGGGTAAGTGTCCGCATCATGGCACTTACATATTTAGGTGGTTTCTTTTCTGTTTAGTTTGATGACAACCTTAGGTTATTTTTATACAGTAGTCTTAAGATAATTATATTGTTTTGAATTATGAAGTACTTGGTGTTGTACCGTTATGTTTCATTTTGTATTGTCACTGGTTTGATCAATAAAAAAAAAAAAAAAAAAAAGTGGTCTGTGTCTTGTGTTGTGGTCATGGGTCCTATTAAAGTTGGTGAGGAGAGTTTTGAGCAGAGGGTTTATATTAGAGTGTAAAGTTTTATATATGTAGTAGGCACAAGAGTAAGTATGAATGATCTTTACGGTGAGTAGTTTGAGACTTTTGAATATTGGTGGAGTATACTGTCTAGAGTGGGAATTTGTTATCATTCTGACTGCGGCCTTTTGTTGTGTTATGAGTGGTCTAAGGTGATTTAACGTTGTTGATCCCCATGCACAGATTCCATAGGTGAGATACAACCATTGTTAGGTAGGGGGCCGTAACACTGGGTGTGGACGTGTGAATGGCTCATTACTTTGTAATTTGTTCACGATTGTAACCATGTATAGCCGTGTAGATGATTCATTACCTTTGTAACTTGTTATGGCTGTAACCAGATCTACCTGGAGTTCATTACCTTTGAAACTTGTTCAGCTATCAAAACCTTGGGGCCCAGTCCCTGGACCCATTATGTACCTCTGTAATCTTTTGACTACTGCCCACAGGATGGGTATGGAGTGCATAATAAGGATATTAAACTAACTTTGGAGCTATCCCCTTAACACCCCCCCCTTTTTTATAAGAAAAAAAAAGAAAGCCTTTCTCAAGAACATACACATCCATGAACTTGTTTCTCCTGGGCCCCCTTCCTTTCTCAGTGACATCCTCACACGACCCTCAGCGCGTCAACAGACCTTTCCAAGAACTGAATACTTCCTTCGGGGTAGGACCTTGTCCGACTCTGGTATTGAGGTTCCGATTGACCCTTTCGATACGTCTGACCTTCTCATGACCTAAACAATGGTTCCAGCTTCCCCCTCCTACAGTGCATCGATTTTTAGATCCTTCACACATCCAGCGACGGATCAAGTCTGGTTCCTTGTTCAAGTGGCTTCTACATGAAGCCAAACCCTGTTGCTCCGCAGCTCTTATTCTCAGAAACAACCTACTTACTCAAGGTAACTTATGGACTAAATTCTTTATCATTCAACCAACCACACATAAAGACTATATTTCAGACCATAGTATCAGAAATGCACTCTTGCTACATGTTGGACGAAACATTTCATTTCATGTACATATTGTCATTATATAAAACACTGGGCAAGCTCGCAATATTTCCCTTCTTATCTCCATTGACGATACTCCTGTCACAATACATAAACATTATTCCCTCATTTCTTGCTGCAGAACTCTTCTGTATACCATTGTTCAACAAGACTTCCTAACGTGTGATGCAGACATTATGGAGCAACTCGAGGTCCACGATCTTTTGATTCTTAATATAATAATATTAGGTTGGTAGACAGCAACCACCCAGGGAGGTACTACCGTCATGCCAGGTGACTGTGAAACAGAAACCTGAAACTGTTTTACATGATGGTAGGATTGCTGGTGTCTTTTTTCTGTCTCATAAACACGCTGGATAACAGGTATATCTAGCTACTTCTACTTACACTTTAGGTCACACTACACTGGCATACACATGCATATATATACATACACACATCTAGGTTTTTCTTCTTTTTCTTAATAGCTCTTGTTCTTTTTATTTTCTCTATTGTCCATGGGGAAGTGGAAAAGAATCTTTCCTCCGTAAGCCATGCGTGTCGTATGAGGCGACTAAGATGCCGGGAGCAATGGGCTAGTAACCCCTTCTCCTGTACAAATCTACTAAAAACGAGAAGAAGAAAAACTTTATAAAATTGGGTTGTCTGAATGTGCGTGGATGTAGTGCGGATGATAAGAAAGAGATGATTGCCGATGTTATGAATGAAAGAAGTTGGATGTCCTGGCCCTAAGCGAAACAAAGCTGAAGGGGGTAGGCGAGTTTCAGTGGGGAGAAATAAATGGGATTAAGTCAGGAGTATCTGAGAGAGTTAGAGCTAAGGAAGGGGTAGCAATAATGTTGAAGGATCAGTTATGGAAGGAAAAGAGGGAATATAAATGTGTAAATTCAAGGATTATGTGGATTAAAATAAGGGTCGGATGCGAAAAGTGGGTCATAATAGCGTGTATGCACCTGGAGAAGAGAGGAGTGTAGAGGAGAGAGAGATTTTGGGAGATGTTAAGCGAATGTATAGGAACTTTTGAACCAAATGAGAGAGTAATTGTGGTAGGGGACCTAAATGCTAAAGTGGGAGAAACATGCAGAGAGGGTGTAGTAGGTAAGTTTGGGGTGCCAGGTGTAAATGATAATGGGAGCCCTTTGATTGAACTTTGTATAGAAAGGGGTTTAGTTATAGGTAATACATATTTTAAGAAAAAGAGGATAAATAAGTATACAAGATATGATGTAGGGCGTAATGACAGTAGTTTGTTGGACTATGTATTGGTAGATAAAAGACTGTTGAGTAGACTTCAGGATGTACATGTTTATAGAGGGCTACAGATATATCAGATCACTTTTTAGTTATAGCTACAGTGGGAGTAAAGGTAGATGGGATACAAGGAAAATAGAATCAGTAAGTAAAGAGAGGTGAAGGTTTATAAACTAAAAGAGGAGGCAGTTAGGGTAAGATATAAACAACTATTGGAGGATAGATGGGCTAGTGAGGTGTAGGCAATGGGGTCGAAAATGTATGGGGTAGATTTAAAAATGTAGTGTTAGAGTGTTCAGCAGAAGTTTGTGGTTACAGGCGAGTGGGTGCAGGAGGGAAGAGGAGCGATTGGTGGAATGATGATGTAAAGAGAGTAGTAAGGGAGAAAAAGTTAGCATATGAGAGGTTTTACAAAGTAGAAGTGATGCAAGGAGGGAAGAGTATATGGAGAGAAAAAGAGAGGTTAAAGAGTGGTGAAGCAATGTAAAAAGAGAGCAGATGAGAGAGTGGGTGAGATGTTATCAGCAAATTTTGTTGAAAATAAGAAAAAGTTTTGGAATGAGATTAATAAGTTGAGGAAGCCTAGAGAACAAATGGATTTGACAGTTAAAAATAGGAGAGGAGAGTTATTAAATGGAGAGTTAGAGTATCGGGAAGATGGAGAGAATATTTTGAGGATTTGTTAAATGTTGATGAAGACAGGGAAGCTGTGATTTCGTGTGTAGGGCAGGAGGAATAACATCTTGTAGGAGTGTGGAAGAGCCAGTTGTGGGTGTAGGGAAGTTCGTGAGGCAGTGGGTAGAATGAAAGGGGTAAGGCAGCTGGGATTGATGGGATAAAGATAGAAATGTTAAAAGCAGGTGGGGATATAATTTTGGAGTGGTTGGTGCTATTATTTAATAAATGTATGGAAGAGGGTAAGGTACCTAGGGATTGGCAGAGAGCGTGTATTGTTCCTTTGTATAAAGGCAAAGGGGACAAAGAGAGTGCAAAAATTATAGGGAATAAGTCTGTTGAGTGTACCTGGTAAAGTGTATGGTAGAGTTATTATTGAAAGAATTAAGAGTAAAACAGAAAGCAGGATAGCAGATGAACAAGGGGCTTTAGGAAAGGTAGGGGTGTGTAGACCAAGTGTTTACAGTGAAACATATAGGTGAACAGTATTTGGATAAGGGTAAAGATGTTTTTGTGGCATTTATGGATTTGGAAAAGGCGTATGATAGGGTAGATAGGGGGCAATGTGGCAGATGTTGCAGGTGTATGGAATAGGAGGAAGGTTACTGAAAGCAGTGAAGAGTTTTTATGAGGATAGTGAGGCTCAGGTTAGAGTGTGTAGGAGGGAAGGGACTATTTCCCAGTAAAAGTGGGCCTTAGACAAGGATGTGTGATGTCACCGTGGTTGTTCAATATATTTATAGATGGGGTTGTAAGAGAAGTGAATGCAGGGTCTTGGCAAGAGGTGTTGGGCTAAAAGATAAAAGCAAATACAAAGTGGGAGTTGTCACAGTTGCTTTTGCTGATGACACTGTGCTTTTGGGAGATTCTGAAGAGAAGCTGCAGAGGTTGGTGGATGAATTTGGTAGGGTGTGTAAAAGAAGAAAATTGAAAGTGAATATAGGAAAGAGTAAGGTGATGAGGATAACAAAAAGAATAGGTGACGAAAGATTGGATATCAGATTGGAGGGAGAGAGTATGGAGGAGGTGAATGTATTCAGATATTTGGGAGTGGACATGTCGGCGGATGGGTCTATGAAGGATGAGGTGAATCATAGAATTGATGAGGGAAAAGGGTGAGTGGAGCACTTCGGAGTCTGTGGAGACAAAGAACCTTGTCCATGGAAGTAAAGAGGGAATGTATGAGAGTATAGTTATACCAACGCTCTTATATGGGTGTGAAGCATGGGTGATGAATGTTGCAACGAGGAGAAGGCTGGAGGCAGTGGAGATGTCATGTCTGAGGTCAATGTGTGGTGTGAATATAATGCAGAGAATTCGGAGTTTGGAAATTAGGAGGAGGTGCGGGATTACCAAAACGATTGTTCAGAGAGCTGAGGAGGGTTGTTGAGGTGGTTTGGACATGTAGAGAGAATGGAACGAGACAGAGTGACTTCGAGAGTGTATAAATCTGTAGTGGAGGAAGGCGGGGTAGGGGTCGGCCTAGGAAAGGTTGGAGGAGGGGGTAAAGGAAGTTTTGTGTGCGAGGGCTTGGACTTCCAGCAAGCATGTGTGAGCGTATTTGATAGGAGTGAATGGAGGCATATGGTTTTTAATACTTGACGTGCTGTTGGAGTGTGAGCAAAGTAACATTTATGAAGGGATTCAGGGAAACCGGCAGGCCGGACTTGAGTTCTGGAGATGGGAAGTACAGTGCCGGCACTCTGAAGGAGGGTGTTAATGTTGCAGTTTTATAACTGTAGTGTAAAGCACCCTTCTGGCAAGACAGTGATGGAGTGAATGATGATGAAAGTTTTTCTTTTTCGGGCCACCCTGCCTTGGTGGGAATCGGCCGATGTGTTAATAAAATAAAAAAAAAAAAAAAATAATAATAATAATAATAATAATAATAATAATAAATATCTTTATTTCTAAAAGTACATGTACAAGGTATGCAGGCCTAGCTGACATCAACGACATACTAATACATTAAAAACATGAGAAAATGTACTAAAATGGTATTTTATTGCATATTTCGACGATCTGGAACGGTTTGAAAATTTTTCTGACAAAACTGATTTTTAGCTAAAATACATAAATTTTCACACTTTTTCATCTTATTTTTATCCATGAACCTAAATGCCCAAACCACCTCAACATTCCTCCTTCAGCTCTGAATAATAATAATTTTGGCAACTCCACATCTAATCTCAAACTTTAATACTCTGCATATTCACACCACACATTATGCAGAGCATTTCAGGCAATTAGATCAGTTTTGTCCCAGGATTCGACCCACACCAGTCGACTAACTCCCAGGTACCCATTTTACTGATGGGTGAACATGGACAACCGGTGAAGGAATCACGCCCAATCTGTCTACTGTTGCTGGAATCGAACCCAGACCCTCAACGTGTGAAGCGAGAGCTTTTGCCACGGACAGAAACGCTATCCTTGCAATATAGCCAAATTAACATTTGACTGCCATGAACTTCCACTCTGGTATATATGGCGGGACAGCAGTTAAACGTACAGAACTGATCCTCTACACAACAATACAGAAATTGCTGACGCTGGCAATACAGCTAAATATTGCATGTCAATGGCAGAATGCTAGGTTTGGGTGCGACTGGCCATATCAATCCATCCTGCAGCCAACCTCCTCTTGCCTAACTGTAAACAGGATCACCCTGCTTATTCTCGCCGTTGCCTGGTTTTCTTAATAAAAAGAGATATCCGTTATCTTGAGAGAGTTTCTCACCTCTGACTCCAAGGGAGACAGACTCCCACGGCTTTTCAACTCCAGAGTTTTTAGACGGTCTCAAGCTTTTGTAGTACCTGCTTCTACAGTTACCTGTGTATCCAACCTTTTGTAGTCCAAACCTCTTAGGATCCTACCTTGACATCTACTACTGCCCTTCTTCACGGTCTTCTTCGCTTGTATCTTCATTTACACGGCCTTTCCTGACTAAATCTTATCTCGTATTCTAACATCTCCAAAGTCTAAAACATACCTGGAGGGTATTCCGGGGTTAACATCCCTGCGGCCTGGTCCGGCCAGGCCTCGCGATGAATCAAGGTCTGATCAACCAGTCTGTTACTGCTGGCTGTATGCAATAACATACGAACCACATCCTGGCTGGTCAGGTACTGACTGTAGGTGCCTGTCAAGCTCCCTCTTGGACAGCCAGGGGTCTATTGGTAATCTCTCTTATGTATACTGGAAGGCAGTTAGACAGATTTTATGGAATAGTCCCTTCCTCCTACACACTCTAACCTGAGCCTCACTATCCTCATAAAAACTCTTCACTGCTTTCAGTAACCTTCCCCCTATTCCATACACCTGCAACATCTGCCACATTGCCCCTATCTACCTATCATACCTTTTCCAAATCCATAAATGCCACAAAACATCTTTACCTTATCCAAATACTGTTCACCTATATGTTTCACTGTAAACACTTGGTCTACACCCCTACCTTTTCCCTAAAGCCCCTTGTTCATCTGCTATCCTGCTTTCTGTTTTACTCTTAATTCTTTCAATAATAACTCTACCATACACTTTACCAGGTACACTCAACAGACTTATTCCCTATAATTTTTGCACTCTCTTTTGTCCCCTTTGCCTTTATACAAAGGAACAATACAAGCTCTCTGCCAATCCCTAGGTACCTACCTCTTCCATACATTTATTAAATAATAGCACCAACCACTCCAAATTATATCCCCACCTGCTTTTAACATTTCATCTTTATCCATCAATCCCAGCTGCCTTACCACCTTTCATTCTACCCTGCCTCACGAACTTCCCTACACCCACAACTGGCTCTTCCACACTCCTACAAGATGTTTTCCTCCTTGCCCTACACACGAAATCACAGCTTCCCTGTCTTCATCAACATTTAACAAATCCTCAAAATATTCTCCATCTTCCCGATACCTCTAACTCTCCATTTAATAACTCTCCTCTCTATTTTTAACTGTCAAATCCATTTGTTCTCTAGGCTTCTCAACTTATTAATCTCATTCCAAAACTTTTTCTTATTTTCAACAAAATTTGCTGATAACATCTCACCCACTCTCTCATCTGCTCTCTTTTACATTGCTACCACTCTTTTAACCTCTCTTTTTCTCTCATATACTCTTCCCTCCTTGCATCACTTCTACTTTGTAAAACCCTCATATGCTAACTTTTCTCCTTACTACTCTCTTTACATCATCATTCCACCAATCGCTCCTCTTCCCTCCTGCACCACTCGCCTGTAACCACAACTTCTGCTGAACCTCTAACACTACATTTTTAAATCACCCCATACATTTCGACCCCATTGCCTACACTCACTAGCCCATCTATCCTCCAATAGTTGTTTATATCTTACCCTAACTGCCTCCTCTTTTAGTTTATAAACCTTCACCTCTCTTTTACTTACTGATTCTATTTTCCTTGTATCCCATCTACCTTTTACTCCCTGTAGCTATAACTAAAAAGTGATCTGATATATCTGTAGCCCTCTATAAACATGTACATCCTGAAGTCTACTCAACAGTCTTTTATCTACCAATACATGGTCAACAAACTACTGTCATTGCCTTCATCATATCTTGTACTTATTTATCTCTTTTCTTAAAATATGTATTACCTATAACTAAACCCCCTTTTTATACAAAGTTCAATCAAGGGCTCCCATTATCATTTAAACCCGGCCTTCAAACTTACCTACTACACCCTTCTGCTGTTTCTCCCTTTAGCATTTGGGTCCCCTACCACAATTACTCTCTCATTTGGTTCAAAAGTTCCTATACATTCGCTTAACATCTCCCAAAATCTCTCTCTCCTCTACACTCCTCTCTTCTCCAGGTGCATACACGCTTATTATGACCCACTTTTCGCATCCGACCCTTATTTTAATCCACATAATCCTTGAATTTACATTTATATTCCCTCTTTTCCTTCCATAACTGATCCTTCAACATTATTGCTACCCTTCCTTAGCTCTAACTCTCTCAGATACTCTGACTTAATCCCATTTATTTCTCCCCACTGAAACTCGCCTACCCCCTTCAGCTTTGTTTCGCTTAGGGCCAGGACATCCAACTTCTTTCATTCATAACATCGGCAATCATCTCTTTCTTATCATCGCACTACATCCACACATTCAGACACCCCAATTTTATAAAGTTTTTCTTCTTCTCGTTTTAGTAGATTTGTACAGGAGAAGGGTTGCTAGTCCATTGCTCCGATCTTATCGCCTCATACACGCATAAACTTACGGAGGAAAGATTCTTTTCCACTTCCCCATGGACAATAGAAAATAAAAAGAACAAGGACTATTAAAAAGAAGAAAAACCTAGATGTGTATGTATATATATGCATGTATATGCCAGTGTAGTGTGACCTAAAGTGAAGTAGTAAGTAGCTAGATATACCTGTTATCCAGCGTGTTTATGAGACAGAAAAAGACCAGCAATCCTACCATCATAAAAACAGTTTCAGGTTTCTGTTTCACAGTCACCTGGCATGACGTAGTACCTCCTGGGTGGTTGCTGTCTACCAACCTAATATTACCTTTTAAGAATCAAAGATCGTGGACCTCGAGTTGCTCATAATGTCTGCATCACACGTTAAAGTCTTGTTGAACAATGGTATACAGAAGAGTTCTGCAGCAAGAAATGAGGGAATAATGTTTATGTATTGTGACAGAATATCGTCAATGGAGATAAGAAGGGAAATATTGCAAAGCTTGCCCAGTGTTTATATAATGACAAATGTCATGAAAGAAATGTTTCGCCCAACATGTAAAAAGAGTGCATTTCTGATACTATGGTCTGAAATATAGTCTTTATGTGTGGTTGGTTGAATGATAAAAAATTTAGTCCATAAGTTACCTTGAGTAAGTAGGTTGTTTCTGAGAAATAAAAACAGAAAAGGGTTTGGCTTCTGAGAAGCCCTTGAAAAAGGAACCAGACTTGATCCGTGCTGGATGTGTGAAGGATCTAAAATCGATGCACTGTAGGAGGGCTGGAACCATTGTTTAGGTCATGAGAAGGTGAGACGTATCGAAAGGGTCAATCGGAACCTCAATACCAAAATCGGAAAAGGCCCTACCCCGAAGGAAGTATTCAGTTCTTGGAAAGGTCTGTTGACCCCTGAGGGTCGTGTGAGATGTCACTGAGAAAGGGGGCCCAGGAGAAACAAGTTCTGGATGTGTATGTTCTTGAGAAGGTTTTCTTTTTCTTAAAAAAAGGGTGTTAGGGGATAGCTCCAAAGTTAGTTTAATATCCTTATTATGCACTCCATACCCATCCTGTGGGCAGTAGTCAAAAGATTACAGAGGTACATAATGGGTCCAGGACTGGGCCCCAGGTTTGATAGCTGAACAAGTTTAAAGTAATGAACTCCAGGTAGATCTTGTTGCAGCCATAACAAGTTACAAAGGTAATGAATCATCTACACGGCTATACATGGTTACAATCGTGAACAAATTACAAAGTAATGAGCCATTCACACGTCCACACCCAGTGTTACGGCCCCTACCTAACAATGGTTGTATCTCACCTATGGAATGTGCATGGGATCAACAACGTTAAATCACCTTAGACCCCATAACACAACAAAGGCCGCAGTCAGAATGATAACAAATTCCCACTCTAGACAGTATACTCCACCAATATTCAAAAGTCTCAAACTACTCACCGTAAAGATCATTCTTTCTCTTGTGCCTACTACATATATAAAACTTTACACTCTAATATAAACCTCTGCTCAAAACTCTCCTCACCAACTTTTAGGACCCTTAACAACACAGAAACAGACCACTTTTTTTTTTTTTTTTTTATTGATCAAACCAGTGACAATACAAATACATAACGGACAACCCAAGTATAAATTTAAAACAATATAATTATCTTAAGACTACTGTATAAAATAACCTAAGGTTGTCATAAACTAAACGAAAAGAAACCACCCAAATAGGTGCCATAATTCGGGCCTTTCCCTACAGAAATAATTTCATTGGGCAAAGAATAAACATTGAACAAGCTACCCCTTAATAAAACAAAAATACAATATTTTAGATTTTCATCAACCTAACAAATATAACATCTTCATTTTTTTATTTATTTAATAAGGCTCAAACCTTTAATAAAAATCAAGGGCATAAAAATGCTAACGATATAATCACAATTAAGAAAACAATAAGGTTCACAGTTTTACCATCAACCAAATGAAAAATAAACCTAACAATTTAAAATCCGGGAAAATTTTCCCTACACCTTAAAATCAAAAATTAAACATGTTATGGC
>WNWK01041751.1:0-16305 GCA_009830355.1 Cherax destructor | reverse complement strand
CAATACCCTGCCACCACCTCTCAAATCAATGTTAATACTTTAAGGTAAGAAAAAATTTACTTGTGTGTATCTTACTTTTTTTGGGTTTTTTTTTAATGCCTAGTGCTATTGCTAATTAAAAAGTTAGTGTAACTTTTGTCTGGCATTTATATGCATTTAGAATGGAAAAAAATGGGTTCTTTTTTGGGGATGTCTGCTTTAAGGCACTAGCCTGGAACCTAACCTGCCGTATAAGTGGGGCCCTACTGTATTGGAAATGGCTTGAAACTGAGCTCAAATTAATGGAAATTTAAATTTTTTTCCGATGTTCAAGAGTAAACAAATGACCTCCCGTCTAATACGCACCAGCTGGTGGGTCTAATATATGTTCACAAAATGTGGTGATATTATTTATACAATTATTACAATTTGTATAACAATAAATCTTCCATTTTTTGGTTTAAAAAAAAATTCTTTTTTAAAAAAAAAAATAAAAATGGAATTCATTTGTAAAGACAAAAAACGTAACTAATGAACAGAGGAAATGTTAGTTTAGTGCCAGGAATGCCTGCATTGTTTATTTATTTTAAATTTGGGGAATATTTTGAACTTTGTGTTAAATTGGCAAATTCCAAAATTTCCCACTTTATTTTGTAGTTGAAATAGTTGACTGGGCGATTTCTTGGCTCAATCAATAGAATAGAGGTAATTGCGAAATAGAAAAGAATGGGTTGACTGGAATAATGTAATTGGCCAAAAGGGGGAGGGTGGAAAATTTGCCAATGCGTAAATATCACTGACGCATCAAAATTGTGAGCATAATTTCCAATTTTCCATCAAATTTCGTCTTTTGTTTTATTACCTTCAGAAAAAGATTCTCCCCCATTTCATAAGAAAAATAAAATTTTTTTTTTTTTTAAATTTTTTGAACTCTGGTGCACACTTTGAAATTTTTCTGACCCAAAAGGGTTAAAAAAAGGTCAGCTGACATAATTATTCCCAGGTCTTTTTCGTTTTTCCTTTATTCTATTTGGTGACCCCCTTGATTTTGTATATAGTGCCCTTTTTTTGGTTCTTCATTCTTTCCATACCTAAGCAGCGGAACTTATCACCATTGAACGTCATTTTGTTCTCCACTGCCCACTGGATAACCCTGCTTAAAGTTCCGTAATATTTCAGTTCCTTTTTTAGTGATTTTTTAGCTTTTTTTTTTATCTCAAATAATGATACAAAAGTGTGCCAGTTGTTTTTACAGTGAATGAACACGGTGTTAGGTTCCTGAAAATGCTGTGGTAGTTAAAACCGTGTTAGACAAACGGAAAACTTGTTTGAAAAAAAAGGGTTCGTTCCTGGGAGCCCCCAAAACCAAACAACTTTTTTTGACCAACAGATCTTTTCCCAAAAAAAAAGGAATATGTAAGGAGTTCATTGTCGTGATATATTATGTTTTTTCTTTTTTCAAATGCAACAGAAAAATAGTATTTTTTTTAAATTGTGGGGCTTGTTTTGATATTGGAAAGGTGGGAGTTATGCTGTGGCCCTACTGGGCTGAGGTGGATGGTAAAGGTTCTGGTACTGAAGGCGATAGTTGTATTGGAGTGTGCATAAATTCAGTAATGGATTTCTGGGCTATTTTACCATGCAGTACATTATACACCCAACGATAAGGTATCAGCTGCAATAGACAATGTTTCAGAGCACTGCTTCTAGATTTGTCAGGGTCCCTCCTCAGTGAAGAAGTCTAACTTTAGTTGGGTCAGTAAGTCAAGTCAGTCAGTAAATCAGTCAAGTCAGTAATTAGCAAAGTAAAGTCAGTTAAGTCAGTAAGTCAGTTATTCATCAACAAACTCATATATTTTACCTCCTTTTAATTGTACAAACTGACCCCTTCATTAAGGCCTCAGGCTTCTCTTGTCTAATACAGTGGGCCCCCGGTTATCGTATTTAACCGTTCCAGAGAGTGTGACTAAAAGCTAAATTTTTTTACAATTTCTAAATTCATTTTCCCCATAATAAATAATGTAAACCAATTAACCGTTCCAGACTCCCAAAAGTATTAAAAAAAATTTTTTTACATAAAAATATACATTTCCCCCAACACAGAAAACAATAGACATGAAGAATAAAACAATAATAACATGATGTTTACCTTTATTGAAGACTTGTTGATGCATGAAAGACAGGAGGAGGGGAGAGGATGGGGGGAATTGTTTGGAAGGGGAATCCCCTTCCATAAAGACTTCAGGTACCTAGTTCTTTTCTGGGGTACTTCCCTAATTTGTTTTTTAATGCCACTAGGACCAGCTTGAGAGTCACTGGACCCTGTCACTCAAAATTGTTCCAGGCAAGCCCTGTTTCTGGCTCTCTTTAAAATTTTCCTAAAATGGGACACGACATTGTCATTGTACATGTTGCCAACACGGACTGTAACAGCTTTTACAGGGTGATGTTCATCCATAAATGTTTGCATCTCACCCACTTTGCACAAATGTCCTTAATCTTTGAAGAAGGCACCTTCTTCCATCTCTTTCCTCCTCTAAAGCAATTTCCTGAGCTGTGGTCTGTTGTTGCTGCAGATGAAGGTCTTGCAGCTCTTCAGTGGTTAGCTCTTCATTGTGGTCCTCCACCAACTCTTTCACATCCTCGCCACTACATCCAACCCCATGAAATTCCCCAATGTCAAAATACTTTCCACAACTGCTATAGGCTCCTCATGGTCGCCCCAAACCCTTCAAAATCCCTCTTTGGAACATTCTGGCCACAATTTTCCCAAGCAGAGTTCAAAGTCCTAAGCCTTCCTCCCAAGCCTTACCTATAAGGTTTATGAATGGAGGATACTGAAGTGATCTTTCCAGAACTCCTTAGGTCAATTCAGTGTCCGAGGTTATGTCAAAGCATCTTTGAAACATTGCTTTGGTGTAGAGTTTTTTGAAATTAGAAATGACCTGGTGGTCCATGGGCTGGAGGAGAAGAGTGTTATTAGGGGGCAAGAACTTCACTGTAATGAAACGAAACTCCACCATTTGGTCATCCAAGTCTGGGGGATGACCAGGAGCATTGTCCATTACCAGGAGGCACTTGAGTTCCAATTTATTTTCCAGGAGGTATTTCTTCACACTGGGGCCAAACACTTCATTGAACCAATCAAGGAAAATTTCCCTCATGATCCATGCCTTACTGTTTGCCTTCCACATCACACACAAATTAGCCTTGGTGACACTGTTTTTCTTGAACAATGGGATTTTCAGAGGATACACCAGTAAAGGCTTCACTTTGAAATCCCCACTAGCATTACTACAGAACAGGAGAGTTAGCCTGTCTTTCATAGGTTGTGTCCTGGCAGTGCCTTTTCCTGCGTGATGTAGGTCCTCTTGGTTTTCTTCCAAAAGAGGCCTGTTTCACACAATTGAAGACTTGTTGGGGTTTGAATTGTTCAGCCTCTATGTATCCCTTGAATTTCTGGACATATTTTTCAGCCGCATATTTGTCAGAACTTGCAGCCCGCCATGCCTTACCACACTGTGTATGCCACTACGCTTCTTAAATCTCTCAAACCAGCCTTTTCTGGCCTTAAATTCACTAACATCAGCACTAGTTCCAAGCATTTTCTTTATGAGATCATGCAACTGTCTTGCCTTTTCACAAATTATCGACTGCATAACACTATCTCCTGCTAACTGTTTTTGGTTGATCACACCAACAACAAAGTCTCCACATCTAAGAGTATTTGCGATCTCTGTTTTGTGAGCATATTTGCACCTTTCGAACAACAGCTTCCTTGATTTCTTTTCTTGGCCATGATGGAAGCTATGGTTGTATGGGGTTTTAAGCTTTTACAACCTGGCAAACTCTGCCACACATACTCCACTTTCATATTTTGCAATGATGTCTTTCTTTGGAATTCTATAGAGTTTTCATCTTCTTTACCAAAGGGCTGGCACTAGGGGCTTTCTTTGGGCCCACGGTGGCTTATTTAGCAGTTGCAAGCACTAAAACGAATGGAATATTACGAAATATATCGTATGAACGCGTGGGATCGTGCTCACTGGCTGGTAAACAATGGCAAAACTTGGACTATAAATGGTGTGTCGGACCACTCGGACGCGTTCGGGATGAATGACTATTACAGAGCTAAATGACAATCACCGAGCAAATATTTTGTTGAAAAACCTTACGATTTCCGAATATTACGAAACCATGACTACGATATCCGGGGGTCCATTGTATCTCTATTTTCTTCGTTAACTTTAAACTTGAATGCTTATACCTTTCTTGCCACTTTCAGCAACACTGGTATGCCTACTGGGTGCCATGATTGCTTGGCAGATACAGGATATGGCAATTAAAATATCAAAACACTATTCACAAACACAGCTAGTTCCTAACAAATGGAACTGGACAGTATGAATGAATGCTGGGATGGGGGTGGTGGGAGTATCTAGGGTGGACGCGCGCCCAATTTTTTCCCCTCCCACAAACTGAACCTGTTAAGTTAATTTTACGAAGTGTTATACAAAAATATGCCACAATTATTCAATAGTGCTATAACCAAACGTGCCACACAAAATCGTGTTAAACGACAGTCTACTGTATCTGTGCTATGAGGATGAGAAACAGCAGAGGTGCCCGGACAATGCCTTTGGGCACTGAGCTTTTGACCTTGCTGATGCTGGATCTTGCCCTGTTCACTACTATTTGTGTTGTGTGTTAGGAACCCAAAATCCATCTGCCTTTCCTTTCCCGTAATGCCGATGGCCCTCATTTTGTGCGCTATCACTTCATGATCGCATTTGTCAAACGCCTTAGCAAAATCTGTGTAAATCATCTGCGTTTTGGTCATCTTCCAATGCCTCCGTAATTCTGTCATAATGGTTCAGCAGCTGTGACAGGCATGATCATCCTGCTCTAAAACCATGCTGGTTTGGGTTATGCTGGTTGTGCTGGTCCATGAACTTTGTAATCTGCTGTTTCATCACTTTTTTGAAGATTTTTATGATGGGAGTCGTTAGGGTACTCTGGTATTTCACCTAGATCTAAGCTCTTTCTCCAAAGAATACTGAGTGTTCGTGCTAGTGATACTTTGCACTTCTTTATAAATAGAGCATTCCATGAATCTTGTCCAAGATCTGAGTGAGTGGGCATGTTGTCCATTTCTTTTTCAAAATTTATGGGATTTGTACTAATGTCAGTTAGTTGATCTGTGCGGCCTTCTGCTAGAGTGAAAAATATTTCTGCATTTTCTACCTTGCTGTCATTTAGTGGGTTGCTGAACACCAGCTCGTACTGTTCTTTTAGGATTTCACTCATTTCCTGTTCATCGTCAGTATACGAATCAATTCTCAATAATGGTCCAATTCTACATGTAGTTCTTAGCTTGGATTTTGCATAGGAATAGAATTTTTTTTTTTTCAATATCCTGTATGGCCCTTTGTTCCCTTTGTACTTCTGTTAGGTATGACACTTACCTTTATTGAAGAGTTGTTGATGTGTGGAAGTTGGGAGGAGGGGAGAGGATGGAAGAGTTGCTATTGTTTTGAAGGGGAATCCCCTTCCATAAAGACTTCAGGTACCAAGTCCTTTTCCGGGGTTACTTCCCTTCTTTGTTTTTTGATGCCACTAGGACCAGCTTGAGAGTCACTGGACCCCTGTCGCTCAAAAAAGTGTTCCAGAGAGTTCTGTTTCTGGCGTATGTTTGGAATTGTGCCGGCGATAAGGGTGTGTGTTTGGGGACAAGACAAGATAGTCCTTCAATATGACACTAATATCAACTCTACGGCTTATTTATCTACAGTAGGACGTCATTTAGCACGATAGATACGTTCCTGAAAAAGTCGTGTTAGATAATTTCGTCTTAAATGATTAACAGAACTTATGGGAAAAATAGGGATACGTGTTTGAGAGTCCCCAAAAAGCCAAACAAGTTTTTAGACCAACATATCTTGCAAAATTGAAGGCGAATATGTAATTTTAGTTCATTGTCATGATCTATTACTGCTTAAGACTACAAATGCAATAGAAATAATAGTATTTCTTACCTTAAATTGTGGGTAATGATGTTTGTGGATGGTAGTGAAGAGTGGATATGGATGGTGTGGCCCTACTGAGCTGAGGTGGATATGTAATTGTAGTGCATTGTCATGATCTACTGTATTACTGCTTAAGACTACAAATGCAATAGAAATAATAGTATTTCTTACCTTAAATTGTGGGTAATGATGTTTGTGGATGGTAGTGAAGAGTGGATATGGATGGTGTGGCCCTACTGGGCTGAGGTGGATGCTTGTTGGTTGTCGGTAGAAGTGGATGGTAGAGGTTCTGGTGCTGAAGTCGATGGTTGTATTGCAGTGTGCATAAATTCTGTAATGGATCTCTGGGCTTTTTTATTCTGCATTACATTATACAGCTGACGGTAAGGCATCATCAGCTGGTCTAGACCCGTTTCAAAGCCCTGCTTCTAGCTTTGTCAGGATCCTCTTCAGTGAAAAAGTCTGCAACTTTACCAATAATATGGAACTGCTCACGTAACTGCTGCAATGTTAACTCTTTTTCTTCAGGTTCTTCTTCATCTTCTTCTGTTATCTCCCTCCCTTGCATCTGTGCATCGAACTCTGCCAACATTTCCTCTGGACTCCTGTCTTCATCATCATCATCATCTTCTAAGAGTTCATTCACATCATCTTCATTCATATCTTCAAAACCATCACCTGGTAATCTCCTTGCCAGCTGAACAATTTCCTGAACCTGACTCTCAAGCAAGGGAAAACCAGTGAAAGAATTAACTACAGAAGGCCATAACTTTCCCCAGCCTGCATTTAATGTTGATTGGGGCACTTCATTCCATGCACTTCTAGCATAGCTGATGGCATCTGCAATGTTAAATTTACTCCAAAAGCTTGGTACTGCCAGATTGGAGTCAGAGTCCATTGATGCAACTAGTTTTTTTATAATTTTTTTTGTGTAGTTACACTTGAATGTCTGAATAACTCCCCGGTCCAGTGGTTGTATCAGAGATGTTGTATTTGGAGGTAAAAATACAACTTTTATATGTGGGGTCACATCCAGCAAAGCTTGTGGATGAGTACGGGAATTATCAAGAATGAAGAGAGCCTTGAATGCAAGGTTCTTGGTGTGCAGGTAAAACTTGACTTCAGGAATAAAGTGATGCTTAAACCAGTCAATAAATATTTCCTCTGTCATCCATGCTAACTGGTTTGACTTCCAAATTACTGGTAAGGTGTTTTTATCCACACCTCTCAAAACACGAGGAGTCTTAGAGCGGTAAATAACCATGGGCTTACACTTGAAATCACCTGATGCATTACCGCAAAGGAGCAAGGTGAAGCGATCCTTTGCTGCCTTGAAGCCCGATGCACTTTTCTCTTGCTGACTGATAAAAGTTCGTGTTGGCATTTTCTTCCAAAAAACACCTGTCTCGTCAGCATTAAAAACTTGCTGTGGCTCATAGCCACCCTCGGAAATAAGTTCCTGAAATTCAGCAGGGAAATTACTTGCTGCTGTATGATCAGCTGAAGCACTTTCACCAGAAAACTTAATATTATGTAACTTATTATGCAACTTAAAGTTCTTGAACCAGCCTGTGGTAAACATACACGCGTTTTCAGGTCTGCCTTCCTTATCACACACTGCTTTAAACAACTGTAAGGCCTTTTCCCTAATTAAGAAAACTAAGTGGTGCACCTTTCTTTGTTTTCTGTTCGATCCACTCAAGCAACAAGTTTTCAGTTTTATTTACTTGTTGGGACCTACGTGTCATTCTTTTCATGAGGTCACATTTTGGGTTATTCATTACACAAGCTCGTATATTTGCCTCATTCTTCCTAATCGTACGAACTGACGCTTCATTAAGGCCATAGGCCCTCACTATATCCCTCACACGTGAGCCACTCTTAAGCTTATCTAATATCTCGATTTTCTTTGAAATTCCTAGACTTGAACGCTTAAACTTTTTCTTGTCACTTGCTGGAACACTTGTATGCTTACTGGGTGCCATGATTTCTTGGTATATTTATCAAAATGCAATGAAAATCAGGAAATGAATGTAAATAAACACAGCGAGCTTCCCGATACTTATCGTCCTGCACGTGTACGAACCAAACTGAACGCTGGGAGGGATGCGTGGGTGGGTGAGGGTGGCGGGGATGGCACAAGGACTCCCCACTGACTCAATGGTTTAACCCACCAGGGCGACGCGCGCTAAAAATTTTTCCCTCCTGCTGAACCGTGTAATATCATCTTTACGTCGTGTAAGATGATAATGTGTCGCAAAACTTAAATCGTGCAATACCGGTAACGTGTAACATAATCTCGTGCTAAATGACGTTCTACTGTATCACAATTCATCTAATATGACATAATAAACAATATTAATAACATAAAACATGACATATACGTACTCTAGAATGAATAAAATATGTCATTACGAATGTGAGGACTGGTGTTGGGTTTGTTGTTGGGTGTATAAGGGCCACTGAAAGATAACCCTTACATAGTGGTGGTGATGGTGGCAGCAGAGACGGCGGTGTTGTCAGTCGCCCTATATACATCAAACAACAATGGAGGAGTTAGGTTTCGTGTCATCATTTTTCTATCGATTAATGGCTTAACTTACTTGCTACACTTTATCGCTGGCTGGCACTATAGCCTTTATCAACTCCTGCTGCTTTAGTATCATAACATATCGTAGAATCACTGAATCACTTCACTTAAGAAGACACATTCTCCCCTCTCAGCCCTTTACCAAAGGGCTGGCACTAGGAGCTTTCTTTGGGCCCATGGTGGCTTATTTAGCAGTTGCAAGCACTAAAAAGAATGGAATATTACGAAATGTATCGTATGAACACGTTGGGTGACGGTCACTCGCTGATAAACAATGCCAGACTAACTGTGAATGGTGTGTGGGGCCGCTCGGGCCGGGCGTACATGTTCGGGACTAATGACGATTACCGAGTGGAATGATCACCGAGCCAATATTTTGACGAAAAAAACAAATATTATGAACTCCGATGACTACGAAAACTGGGTGTCCACTGTAGGTCCAATTGTAAAAATATACAAAATTGAACCTGAAGAGGCCTTTGTAGTACATATTTACTGTTCAATTCTTAATGTACTTCTTTAGTCTGGCTTACAGAACAGTGATACTATAGAGAATCATTGTAAGAGAGTTGACTGTACAGCCAGGTCTTGATTAGTCCGAGTTCGATTAGTGCGAATTTTGATTTAGTGCAAAATTAATTAATGCTAGTTTTTTCCCAAACTCTTGCATAAAAATTGTGTATACAGTGGACCCCTGGTTTATGTAATTAATTCGTTCCAGAATGCTGTTCAAGTGCCGTTACCAAATGAATTTGTTCCCATAAGGAATAATGTAAATTAGATTAGTCCTTTTAGACCCACCAAAAATACACTTACAACAGCACTTGCAAAAATACACTTACATAATTGTTCGAGTTTGGAGCAGTACGTAAACCAGGGTCCACTGTAATTTAACCATTTGGGGTCGACAGGCCTTCTTGGAAACACGTTCTCAGGGTCGAAAAATTTTTTGGAAAAAAAAAATTCCTTATGAAATGATAGAGAATATTTTTCCTATCATAACGACACCAAAAGTTTGAAATTTGAATGAAAACTTACGGAATTATGCTGTCACGAAGTTATCGGTCTCGAAGATGTTTATGCATCGGCGATTTCACCCACTTTGAGTCCTATTTTGGCCAATTCCAATGTTCCAGTCCACTAAAATCATAGCTATTTTGCTAGAACTCCATTTCATCTATCAATTGAGTACAAGAAACTGCATACTATTTACCAATTTCAACTACCCAAAATATTGGTCAGAAAATGACAATTTGGCCAATTTCACAAAATTTCAAACCATGCCAATTTAAAAATAGGGTCCAGAATAAACAAGGCAGACATTCCTGGCACTAAAATAACATCATCTCAGTTCATTAGTCACGCCTCCAGGCCCCTCTTACATTACTTTTGCTTTCCATTTTTAATTTTTATTCACAAAAATAGAAGATTTACTGTTATGTATACAACTGCATCATTGTAAAAATGGTATAAATAATATCAGCGCACTTGTGCAAGAATATTAGACTCGCCAGTTGATGTGTATTGGATGCATGGTGTGATTTGTTTACTCTTGAACATCGGCGAAAATCGAACATTTTCGCTACTTTGAGCTCAATTTCAAGGTACAGTCATACCCCGTGTTACGATGCTGTCATCTTACGTTATTTTCGAAAACCGATATTTATAACGTAAAAAATTGATTGCGAACGATGTTTGCTTCGTTAACGACATTGCACCGGACGTGTCCGCTTGGCGCCCAGCTGAGCGCGCACTCCAGGGAGCGTCAGTGTGCTATTGTTTACAAGTGAGAGCGACCACCCACCCACACCCACGCATTCATACCAGTATATTGTCATTATTCCACTGTTTTTAGTGCTTGCAACTGCTAAATAAGCCACCATGGGCCCCAAGAAAGCTCCTAGTGCCAAGCCTGTGGTAAATAATGTGAAGGAAGTGAAGCATTCATGCAGGAGTGTAGCATTTATGCAGGAGTGTGCATTTATGCAGGGAGTGTAGCATTTATGCAGGGAGTGTAGCATTTATGCAGGAGTGTAGCATTTATGCAGGAGTGTAGCAGGCATGCAGGGAGTGTAGCAAAGATGCAGGAGGTAGCAGGGATGCAGGGAGTGTAGCATTTATGCAGGGAGGTAGCAGGCATGCAGGAGTGTAGCAAAGATGCAGAGAGTGTAGCAGGGATGCAGGGAGTGTAGTAGGCATGCAGGGAGGTAGCAGGCATGCAGGGAGTGTAGCAAAGATGCAGGGAGTGTAGCAAAGATGCAGAGAGTGTAGCAGGGATGCAGGAGGTAGCAGGGATGCAGGGAGTGTAGCAGGGATGCAGGGAGTGTAGCAGGATGCAGGGAGTGTAGCAGGGATGCAGGGAGTGTAGCAGGATGCAGGGAGTGTAGCAGGCATGCAGGGAGTGTAGCACGGATGCAGGGAGTGTAGCAGGGATGCAGGGAGTGTAGCAGGGATGCAGGGAGTGTAGCAAGGATGCAGGGAGTGTAGCAAGGATGCAGGGAGTGTAGAAGGCATGCAGGGAGTGAGTAGGCATGCAGGGAGTGTAGTAGGCATGCAGGGAGTGTAGCAAAGATGCAGGGAGTGTAGCGGGGATGCAGGGAGGTAGCAAGGATGCAGGGAGTGTAGCAGGGATGCAGGGAGTGTAGCAGGGATGCAGGGAGTGTAGCAGGGATGCAGGGAGTGTAGCAGGGATGCAGGGAGTGTAGCAAGGATGCAGGGAGTGTTGCAAGGATGCAGGGAGTGTAGCAAGGATGCAGGGAGTGTAGCAAGGATGCAGGAGTGTAGCAAGGATGCAGGGAGTGTAGCAAGGATGCAGGGAGTGTAGCAAGGATGCAGGGAGTGTAGCAAGGATGCAGGGAGTGTAGCAAGGATGCAGGGAGTGTAGCAGGGATGCAGGGAGTGTAGCAGGGATGCAGGGAGTGTAGCAAGGATGCAGGGAGTGTAGCAAGGATGCAGGAGTGTAGCAAGGATGCAGGGAGTGTAGCAAGGATGCAGGGAGTGTAGCAAGGATGCAGGGAGTGTAGCAAGGATGCAGGGAGTGTAGCAAGGATGCAGGGAGTGTAGCAAGGATGCAGGGAGTGTAGCAGGGATGCAGGGAGTGTAAAGGATGCAGGGAGTGTAGCAAGGATGCAGGAGTGTAGTAGGCATGCAGGGAGTGTAGCATTCATGCAGGGAGTGTAGCATTCATGCAGGGAGTGTAGCATTCATGCAGGGAGTGTAGCATTCATGCAGGGAGTGTAGCATTCATGCGGGGAGTGTAGCATTCATAGGAGTGTAGCATTCATGCAGGAGTGTAGCATTCAAAGAAAAAGGCCAGTAACCCCAGAAAAGAACTTGGTACCTGCAGTGTTAATGGAAGGGATTCCCTTCCAAACACTAGCATACTACTCCACCTTCTCCCCTCCCCGTCTTCCACATCAACAACTCTTCAATAAATGTAAGTGACATGTTATTGTACAATATTTACATGTGTATTTAGGTATTATTCATTAAATTGTGTATTATT
Organism: Cherax destructor; assembly: GCA_009830355.1. Classification (NCBI taxonomy): domain Eukaryota; kingdom Metazoa; phylum Arthropoda; class Malacostraca; order Decapoda; family Parastacidae; genus Cherax; species Cherax destructor. The sequence goes on along the minus strand of WNWK01041751.1, from coordinate 4,205 downwards.
TAATGTCAAAAAATTCTAAAAATATTTTATTTAACTACTTTTGGAAGTCTTGGACGGATTAAATTTATTTCCATTATTTCTTATGGGAAAATTGATTCGGTAATGATTGTTTCGCCTTAAAATATGCCCTCTCTGACGGATTAATATCGTAAGTCGAGGTACCACTGTACTTGTCATTGTCAAACCAATCAAAATCATCTCTATTTCTGTAATATATCTTCCATTCTATCACATGAGACCTCTGTAATCTTTTGACTACCACCCACAGGATGGGTATGGGGTCATAATAAATATATTAGACTTAAACAATATTTCCCCGTGTAAAAATTCTATGTACATAAAGGGCAACAAAATCTGGAATTCATTACCAGTAAATATTAAACATCAATTTAAGACTCTTCTCAAAAACCACCTACTCACCCTAAACTAAATACAGTGGACCCCCAGTTATCGGCCATAATTCGTTCCAGAATGCTGTTCGAGTGCCGTTACTTAACGAATTTGTTCCCATAAGGAATAATGTACATTAGATTAGTCCGTTTAGTCCCCCAAAAATATACTTACAAAAGCACTTATAAAAATACCCTTACATAATTGTTCGAGTTGGGAGCAGTACAAAATCCGGGGGTCCACTGTACTCTATACTCAATTCAACCAAAAAATCTCTCAATTACCTAAATCTTAAAACTTCATAACGACACCAAAAGTTTGAAATTTGAATGAAAACTTCCGGAATTATGCTCTCACGAAGTTATCGGTCTCGAATATGTTTACACATCGGCGATTTCACCCACTTTGAGCCCTATTTTTGGCCAATTTCAATGTTCCAGTCCACTAAAATCATAGCTTTTTCGCTAGAACTCCATTTCTTCTATCGATTGAGTACAAGAAACTGCTTATTTACCAATCTCAACTACCCAAAATAGTGGTCAGAAAATGACAATTTGGTAAATTTCACACAAATTTCAAACGATGCCAATTTCAAAATAGGGTCAAGAATAAACAAGGAAGACATTCTTGGCACTAAAATAACATCTTTGTTCATTAATCACGTCTCCATGCCCCTCTTACATTACTTTTGCTTTCCATTTTGAATTTTTATTCTCACAAAAAATAGAAGATTTACTGTCATGTATACAACTGCATCATTGTAAAATGGTATAAATAATATCAGCGCACTTGTGCAAGAATATTAGACTCGCCAGTTGTGTATTGGACGATGATGTATGTTTACTCTTCAACATCAGCAAAATCAAACATTTTTGCTACTTTGAGCTCAATTTCAAGGTACTTGTCATTGTCAAACCAATCAAAATCATCTCTATTTCTGTAATATATCTTCCATTCTGTCACATGAGACCAAGACAACGAAAATACATCAATAAATACCATACGAAAATAGACTGCAAAGTCGCTGTTTTAAACAAAAAAAAACGGTCGGAGTTTTTTTTTCTCATTATGCAGTGTGTGGTGCAGGAATTTTTTATACTGCACACACTGACCACATAGACCCATTCTTTCATATGTAGGCCTACCAGCCATTTCCTGCTTAATTTGAAGCCGCTAGAATTTACGCATACTAGTACTGCACCAACCCCTGCTTGTAAAACGTACTAGTACGGCACCGACCCCGAAAGGGTTAAATACAGTGGTACCCTGAGTTTTGTACTGCTCCCAACTCGAACAATTATGTAAGTGTATTATTGTAAGTGTTTTTGTAAGTGTACTTTTGGGGGTCTGAAACGGACTAATCTAATTTACATTCTTCCTTATTGGAACAAATTCCTTCGTTATGGCACTCGAACAGCCTTCTGGAACGAATAAAGTACAAAACTCTGGGTACCACTGTAGTAAATCCGAATAATGCAACCACTGCACGGGATTCATTATTCGCACTGATCAAGACCTATCTGTATTTTGAAGGGACCCAACACTGACCCCAGCGGAAGACCGTTTATGACTGTTCTCATTCAGATTTCTCTGCAGTCATGCAAACACTTAAGTCATGTGATGAACCAGTCACTGGGACGATGGTTTGACTCAGCTCTTCCATTGCAGAAGAGAGGAGAAGGATATCTTGTATGGTTAATTAACATTGGTGTACCTATTATTGCAAGCTGATCCTCACTATTATTGCAAGCTGATCCTCACTATTATTGCAAGCTGGTCCTCACTATTATTGTAAGCTGATCCTCACTATTATTGTAAGCTGATCCTCACTGTTATTGTAAGCTGATCCTCACTGTTATTGTAAGCTGATCCTCACTATTATTGTAAGCTGATCCTCACTATTATTGTAAGCTGATCCTCACTGTTATTGTAAAGTGATCCTCACTATTATTGTAAACTGATTCTCACTATTATTGTAAACTGATCCTAGTACATGAGTTGAAGCAGTGATAAACAAGGACAGTGAGCTACAGTAGTCTGCATATTAATTGGTACAGTGATAAAATAAGGCATTTATTTGGAAAATTAATGTTTATTTTAAAATACACAGCAATGATATGACAGATAATTGATTTAATAAGAGATATGATCACTCTTTGCTTTTATAATACAGTGGTACCCCAGATTTCACAGCTCCCAACTCAAAGAATTATGTAAGTGCATTTTGTAAGTGCTTTTGTAAGTGTATTTTTGGGGGTCTGAAACGGACTAATCTAATTTACATTCGTCCTTAGGGAACAAATTGCCTCGGTAACGGAACTCAAACAGCCTTCTGGAATGAATTATTGACGATATCCAGGTACCACTGTAATTGCTACATGCTTTGGCATAGTCAACCAATGTTGAACACATTTTGGCAAGTTCTTCATTGTGGTACCAGGTCCTTTAAAAGCAGCATTTACCTTCTCTACAGTTGAACAGTCCTGTTTTGCAATCCTGCATTTGGTTATTTCCATAGATTTACAGTTAAGTTTTGAGGTCAGAAGAGTTTCCAGGCCAATTTAGAATGCTTAGCTCACTCTTCAAGAATGTCAACATTTTCTGGAAGTGTGGCATGGAACAAGATCTTGCTGGAAAATGCCTTCTACATCAGAAAAGTCTCTTATCCACATTGGGAAGCAAGGTAGCCAGGATTGCCTTATATTTGTTACTGTTCATCGTTCACTCAACAATGGCAAGCCATCCAGGGTCTTTAGCAGTAAAACTACTCCATAACATCTTAGGTGGGTGTTTTGGTGCTTATTGAGTGTGTCCATTCCAATGAGGTTCACCTTTGCTCCATCTCACTGCTACTGATTTGTACCATGTACAGTGGACCCGAGTTTCATGATTAATCCATTCCAGAGAGTTTGCCGAAAGGCGAAATTCACCATGGCAAAACCATTTTCCCATAAGAAATAATGTAAATCCAATTAATCCATTTCAGACACTCAAAAGTATTAACAAAAAAACATTTTTTTGAGATTAAATATAGATTTACATACAGAAAACAATGAGAAATAAATATAAAGCACTAATGAAATGGATAAATGAACATTTAAATCACTATTACATACCTTATTGAAGACTCTTGTTGAGAGAGGGAGAGTGGAGACAGGGCAAAATACTTAAATATGAGGAGCTAATATCAACACTATGGCTTATTTATCTATCACAATTAATCTAATATGACATAATAAACCATATTAATAACATAGAAACATGATATATACTCTAGAATGAATAAAAAATGTCATTACGTATGTCACGAGTGGTGGTGGTGGTGTGTTGGTTTATAAGGGCCACTGACATAAGCCGTATAGTGGTGCTATACACTGAAACACCACTAGTCACAACCCCTATTCACACCACTATTCACACTGAAACAATGTACATAATTTATAAATAAGAAATATTTACACTTTAATTTATAAATAAGAAATATTTACACTTTATAAATAAGAAATACATATTTACACTTACCTTGGAGGAGATGCTCAGAGGGTGGCGTATGTTTTCAGTGGCCCTATATACCTGCAAAACATTGGAGGGGTTAGTTTCGTGTTGTTTTTTCTATCGCTTAATCACTTATTTGCTACACTGTTAATGCTACACTTTATCGCTGGCTGGTGCTATAGCCTTTATCGACTCCTGCTTTAGTATCGTAATATCGTGGAATCATTGAATCACTGAAGAAGGCACATTTTCCTCTCTCTCTTCCTCCTCCACTTTGGTACTTTCCCAGTTCTTTCTTGAATTTTGTGTTTCTATCTTCT
>WNWK01041750.1:0-16306 GCA_009830355.1 Cherax destructor | reverse complement strand
GTTAGATATTGGTTCACAGAGTTCCATTTTGCATTCCTTAAGAACCCTTGCAAAAAGCTCATCAGGACCCGGCGATTTATTTTGTTTCAGTCGGTCTAGTTGTTTCCTAACCATTTCGCTAGTGACTGTGATATTACATAATTTATCTTCTTCTGGGCCTCTGTAAAAATTAATTACTGGGATATTATTAATGTCTTCCTGTGTGAAAACCGAGAGAAAATAATTATTAAAAATAGAGCTTCAGGAAGATTTAGACAAACTTAATTCGTGGTCAGAAAAGTGGCAGATGCAGTTCAATGTAGATAAATGCAAGGTTCTGAAGCTCGGGAGTGTCCATAACCCAAGCACTTATAAGTTAAATAACGTAGAACTTAGCCATACAGATTGCGAGAAGGACTTAGGGGTGATGGTAAGCAGCAACCTTAAATAAAGACAGCAATGCCTAAGCGTACGTAATAAGGCAAATAGATTACTGGGATTTATATCAAGAAGTGTTAGCAACAGAAGTCCAGAGGTTATATTACAGCTTTATACATCATTAGTAAGGCCTCACCTAGATTACGCAGCTCAGTTTTGGTCTCCATATTACAGAATGGACATAAATTCGTTAGAAAACATTCAGCGTAGAATGACTAAATTAATACATAGCATTAGAAATCTTCCTTACGAAGAAAGATTGAAGACCCTAAAATTACATTCACTTGTAAGACGTAGAATGAGGGGAGACATGATCGATGTATACAAGTGGAAAATGGGTATTAACAAAGGGGATATAAATAAGGTCTTGAGGGTATCTCTCCAAGAGAAAACCCGCAATAATTGATTCAAGTTAGATAAGTTTAGATTTAGAAAGGATATAGGAAAGTATTGGTTTGGAAATAGGGTAGTTGATGAGTGGAACAGTCTGCCTAGTAGGGTTATTGAAGCTAGGACCTTGGGTAGTTTCAAATTTAGGTTGGATAAATTCATGAGTGAGAGGGGTTGGATTTGAGTGGGACTCGCGCATGAGTGGGTAGAATTGTCAAAGCTTATTTCTTGGGTAGCATTGAAAATTGGGTTGAGCAAATATTATGTTAGTGGGACGGATTGTGAAGGACCTGCCTAGTATGGGCCAACAGGCCTGCTGCAGTGTTCCTCCTTTCTTATGTTCTTATGTACATCGCTACTCCACCACCCTTCCTGTTGACCCTATCAGTGTGGAATAATTTATAGCCTTGTATGTGACATTCAGAAGGCAACTCTCTATCTTTCAGATTGAGCCAGGTCTCTGTTATAGCAATAATATCTATGTTTCCTGCACTTGCAATTAATCTTAACTCATCTATCTTATTTCTTACACTCCTGTTATTAGTATAGTAAACCTTAAGGGAGCTAGTCTCTTGTTTCCCTCTGCTGTCTCCCTTTGTTTGCTGACCTGATCCATTGTCTTTATTTGTAACTTTATGATGAATTTCTTTTATACATTTACTGTTTTCAGCCCTAGTGTTGCAAACTGACTGTTTCCCACATACACCCATACCTCTATTCTCTATCAGTTTAAAATCCTAGGCATGTCAGCAATGGCCCTATTAATCGAGTTGGCAAGTGCTTCCACCCCTGTCCCAGAGAGATGTACCCCATCCCTTGCATACATATCATGTTTGCCATAAAAGGTGTCCCAGTTGTCAATGAATGGGACTGCAAGTTCCTTGCAGTATCTGTCTAGCCAGCAATTTACACCAATTGCCCTAGACAACCATTCATTTCCCACTCTCCTTCTAGGCAAGATGCTACATATAATTGGGACCCCTCCCTTAGACTTGATTAGCTCTATAGCTGACCTGTACTTATCTAGCAGCTCTTCTCTCCTACCCTTCCCAATATCATTTCCACCGCACTGAGACAGATAATGGGCTTGTTCCCATTACCTGACATGATATTATCCAACACCAGCTCCAGGGAAGCACACCCTCTCTCTCACCTTCTTATTCCTCTTACAGAAAGCACGGTCCATATATCTTACCTGTGAGTCACCTACCACAAGAATTCTCTTACCTCTATTAGCAGGGGAAGTAGTACCTTTACCTTCACTGCCCACTGAAGTACACTCATCCTGAATAACAGAGAAGCTATTTCCTACCTTCAAATCTTCTCTCTTAACTTTCCATATTTTGATGCTCCTCCCATTACTGGGAACCACTCGCCACTCGCTAACCACTGAAGTACACTCGTCCTGGAGAACAGAGAATCGATTTCCTACCTTCACATCTTCTCTGTTAACCTTCTTTATCTTCCTTCTTCCTGAATTGTGAACCACTTGCCACTTAAAGTGGCTGCCACTTTCACTGTTGGTAACCATTTCCTCCTTACCAGCTCCAACCATCTCACACTCACTCCCACACCCATCTAGGCGAAACTTCAGCCTCCTATTTTCCTCCTGAAGAGGTAGAACCTCCTTCTGCAACACTTCAACCTGAGATTCTAAAACACTGAAAACACTGCAGTGAGCCATGTGCTCGGTATCACCCCACGCTAATTCCCAGACAGCTTAGGACAGGTATGACCACACGTGACCACTGACCTCAGCCTAACACACAGGACGAATGAATGAATGAATAAGATCAGATAAGATCCCAATGGGATGAGCGGGGAAGACGGTACAGACGAAGAATAGCGCTGGAGAGGAGTCTTCTTAGTCGTAGAAATAGAGCCAGGGCTTAACCCAGCAGCTAAGGCGATCGTGGGACAGACTTGATAACAGGAATATCAGGCTCTCCTGTTGGTGAGACTCCAGTGGGGTGAACGGGGAAGGCGGGACAAGCAAAGATTAGCGCTAGAGAGGAGTGTAGAAATTGAGCCAGGGCTTAACCCAGCAGATAAGGCGAAAGTGGGTCAAAGGGACGAACAGCTCAAGGTACCTGTCATAGAATCCAAAGGTTATTTGAAAATAGGGTTAGGAGCAGGATCATACAAGGAGTAGAAAAGGTTGTGTTGGTTTGTGGATCTGCGAATGTCTTCGTCAAGGAGAGAGGTCCAGTAGTCATGTCATGTCTCAAGTTTGTCTATCTGTCTGTCACTGAGCGACTTCCAGTACAGATTCAGCGCAGGGATGTCTAACTGGGCATGGAGAGACTCGCTTGTGGCGAAATCCTCCCATCTGACATCAAGCACCCAGCGCAGAGCCTTGGTCTGGACACGCTGCAGTTTAAGTTTGTTTTGGCTGCAAGAGAGAGGGCTAGAGGAGAGTAAGTTATCAGCGGACGTATTAGGGATTTGTTGAGGTGTAGTTTGGTGCGTTGGGAGGCATGTTACAGCTTGTAGAGGCCCGCAAGGGCCTTACTAGCTACTGCATGCTTTGAGTGAATGTGTCTGTGTAAGCAAAGAAGGTAGTCAAGATTAATGCCAAGGACTGTGACAGATTGTGTGATGTGGATGTAGGTGCGAGTGTCAGCTGTTCTGAGCTCGACAGGTAATGGAGGATCACGTTTCCTATAGTTAAAATATGTAATGCTGGATTTAGCTGCATTGGTTTTGATCCTCCATTTATGTTCCCATAAGGCAATCCTGTCGACCTCATTTTGTGTTTTGTGTGAGAGTGTATCTATATTGGCGTGAGTGATGAGTTGTGTAATGTCGTCTGCATAGGCTAGTGTGATGGAGTTGTGGTATACAGGTGTTGGAATGTCGTTAGTGTATAAAATGTAGAGGGTAGGGGAGAGGACAGATCCCTGGGGTACTCCAGCATTTAGTGTAAAGTAGTCTGAGTAGCAGCCTTGGAATTTGATTCTCATGGTGCGGCCGTCAAGGAAATTGCAGAGGAGTTTACGAGTAGTGAGAGGCAGGTTAAAGTTAGAGCAGAGTTTGTGTTTGAGCCCTTCATGCCAGACTGTGTCAAAAGCTTTTTCAACGTCTTTTGCAACCAGGACTGTCCTGTTTCTTTGTTTTGTGTTTACATGGATGTAGTTGAGAATTATGTTAATGGCATCCTGTGTACACACAGGTGCTGGAGGTGCTGGTGATGGACTGCACCCCACAGCGGGGTGCCCCAGACCGACAAAATGTGATCAGTCGCGAGGGAGCCTTCACCAAATTCAACTTCAATAAGAAAAACATAAGGTGGGACCAAGTAAACCAAGTCCTAAATGATATAAACTGGGAAGATAGCCTAAGCATCACGGATCCTAACCAATGTCTAGAACAAATTAACTCTGTTGCACCTGAGATTTCCACAAGGCAAATTCCCTTAAGGAAAAGGAGGAGATGATGTAAACTAGAAAGAGAGAGGCGCTCCCTATACAGGCGAAGGCAAAGAATAACAGAGCGACTACAAGAGACCAATATATCTGAAATACGTAGGGAGACACTGGTCAGAGAAATAGCAAACATCGAACTAAAACTAAATGAATCTTAAAGGAATCAAGAAACGCAGGAAGAACTAAAAGCCATAAATGAAATTGAAAGAAACCCAAAGTATTTCTTTTCTTATGCCAAATGAAAGTCGGGAACAACATCCAGTATTGGGCCACTACTTAAACGGGATGGTCCTACACAGATGACAGCCACAGAACTTGGTAGACGCAAACCTATCTGACATTATCCAGCCCCCGGTGCCCTAGTGGGTAAAGCTCTCGCTTCACGCACATAGGGGCCGGGTTCAATTCCCGGTGGGGCAGAAACATTTCGAAATGTTTCCTTACACACACACACACACACACATACACACACACACACACACACATACATACAACAGGCCTAGTGTCTAATTGACATGTGCCTAGGACAAAATGGTAACTAACTAAAGCTGGTACCTGACCAGCCAGGCTGTGGTTTGTACGTTCGACTGCATGCGGCCAGCAGTAACAGTCTGGTTGATCAGTCCCTGATCCACCATGAGGCCTGGTCACAGACCGGGCCGCAGGGGCGTTGACCCCTGGAACTCTCTCCAGGTAACGTTTTTCTCTCCAGGAGCTTTGTCAAGCCGTTATAGTAGAGGCTATGCATGATAGCCTCTACTATCTTTGTCAAGCCGTTATAGTAGAGGCTATGCATGATAGCCTCTACTATCTTTGTCAAGCCGTTATAGTAGAGGCTATGCATGATAGCCTCTACTATAAACGAGTATAATTTTAATAAACAGCAACTATTATTATATTCAGAACGTTTATCATATTTTATAATTGACAATTCTACAATATTCAGTTCAAGCTAAGTGGAACAAGGGACAGTGACTCTGGCTTCCGCTAAGTGGAACAAGGGACAGTGACTCTGGCTTCCGCTAAGTGGAACAAGGGACAGTGACTCTGGCTTCCGCTAAGTGGAACAAGGGACAGTGACTCTGGCTTCCGCTAAGTGGAACATGGGACAGTGACTCTGGCTTCCGCTAAGTGAAACAAGGGACAGTGACTCTGGCTTCCGCTAAGTGGAACATGGGACAGTGACTCTGGCTTCCTCTAAGTGGAACAAGGGACAGTGACTCTATCGTCCCACCAAATTGCAGAGATATTGCAGTCTCTGGGGTGACTGTAAGCGCATTTGATTCCTGGGCAATATGTATCAAATATTTTTGTTGTGATATGCTAACAAAATAATAATAACAGTCATGGAGTAACACTGGGTAATAATAACAGTCATGGAGTAACCCTGGGTAATAATAACAGACATGGAGTAACCCTGGGTAATAATAACAGACATGGAGTAACCCTGGGTAATAATAACAGTCATGGAGTAACCCTGGGTAATAATAACAGTCTTGGAGTAACCCTGGGTAATAATAACAGTCTTGGAGTAACCCTGGGTAATAATAACAGTCATGGAGTAACACTGGGTAATAATAACAGTCATGGAGTAACCCTGGGTAATAATAACAGACATGGAGTAACACTGGGTAATAATAACAGTCATGGAGTAACACTGGGTAATAATAACTGTCATGGAGTAACATTGGGTAATAATAATAACAGAAATTGTGTAAAAGCAAAGGTAAATAGGAAAAAGGTGCAGAACATAAAACATATGACTGTGTTTTATGCTAACAGTCGAAGTGCAAGGAATAAGATAAATGAATTACGTATGGTAGTGAGTGCTGGCAACTTTGGTGTCATTGCAATAAAGAGTCGCTGATTGCTTAGTGTCATATTGAAGGGTTTAAGTTGTTCCATGTAGATAGATATAACTGGAAAGGGGAGGAGTTGCATTATATGTGCCAGAAAATTTAAATTGCTGCATAAAAAACATTTATAAAAATAGATGGATTAGTAACAGAATCTGTTTGGGTAGAGTTTGTAGAAGGTCAAGAAAAACTAATTCTAGGTGTAATATACCGACCTACAGGCTTGTAATATACCGACCTCCATGCTTGTAATATACCGACCTCCAGGCTTGTAATATACCGACCTCCAGGCTTGTAATATACTAACCTCCAGGCTTGTAATATACCGACCTCCAGGCTTGTAATATACCGACCTCCAGGCTTGTAATATACCGACCTCCAGGCTTGTAATATACCGGCCTCCAGGATTTGTAATATACCGACCTCCAGGCTTGTAATATACCGACCCACAGGCTTGTAATATACCGACCTACAGGCTTGTAATATACCAACCTCCAGGCTTGTAATATACTGGGTGCGGGAGGAAAGAAGAGCGATTGGTGGAATGATGTAAGGGAGAAAAAGTTAGAATATGAGAGGTTTTTACAAAGAGGAAGTGATGCAAGGAGGGAAGAGCATATGAAGAGAAAAAGAGAGGTTAAGAGAGTGGTGAAGCAATGTAAAAATAGAGCAAATGAGAGAGTGGGTGAGATGTTATCAACAAATTTTGTTGAAAATAAGAAAAAGTTTTGGAGTGAGATTTGAGATTTGACAGTTAAAAATAGGAGAGGAGAGTTATTAAATGGAGAGTTAGAGGTATCGGGAAGATGGAGGGAATATTTTGAGGATTTGTTAAATGTTGATGAAGACAGGGAAGCTGTGATTTCGTGTGTAGGGCAAGGAGGAATAACATCTTGTAGGAGTGTGGAAGAGCCAGTTGTGGGTGTAGGGGAAGTTCGTGAGGCAGTGGGTAGAATGAAAGGGGATAAGGCAGCAGGAATTGATGGGATAAAGACATAAATGTTAAAAGCAGGTGGAGATATAGTTTTGGAGTGGTTGGTGCTATTATTTAATAAATGTATGGAAGAGGGTAAGGTACCTAGGGACTGGCAGAGAGCGTGTATTGTTCCTTTGTGTAAAGGCAAAGGGGACAAAAGAAAGTGCAAAACTTATAGGGAAATAAGTCTGTTGAGTGTACCTGGTAAAGTGTATGGTAGAGTTATTATTGAAAGAATTAAGAGTAAGACAGAAAGCAAGATAGCAGATGAACAAAGAGGTTTTAAGAAAGGTAGGGAGTGTGTAGACCAAGTGTTTACAGTGAAACATATAGGTGAACAATATTTAGTGTGAAGAGGTTTTTGTGGCATTTATGGACTTGGAAAAGGCGTATGATAGGGTGGATAGAAGGGCAATGTGGCAGATGTTGCAGGTGTATGGAATAGGAGGTAGGTTACTGAAAGCAGTGAAGAGTTTATACGAGGATAGTGAGGCTGAGGTTAGAATATGAGAGAGAGAGAGAGATTATTTCCCAGTAAAGGTAGGCCTTAGACATGGATGTGTGATGTCACCATGGCTGTTCAATATATTTATAGATGGGGTTGTAATAGAAGTGAATGCGAGGGTCTTGGCAAGAGGTTTGGGGTTAAAAGATAAAGAATCTAACACAAAGTGGGAGTTGTCACAGTTGCTCTTTGCTGATGACACTGTGCTTTTGTGAGATTATGAAGAGAAGTTGCAGAGGTTGATGGATGAGTTTAGTAGGGTGTGTAAAAGAAGGAAATTGAAAGTGAATATAGGAAAGAGTAAGGTGATGAGGATAACAAACATATTAGGAGATGAAAGATTGGATATCAGATTGGAGAGAGTATGGAGGAGGTGAATGTATTCAGATATTTAGGAGTGGACGTGTCAGCAGATGGGTCTATGAAGGATGAGGTGAATCATAGAATTGGTGAGGGTAAAAGGGTAAGTGGTGCACTTAGGAGTCTGTGGAGACAAAGAACTTTGTCCATGGAAGTAAAGAGGGGAATGTATGAGAGTATAGTTATACCAACACTCTTATATGGGTGTGAAGCATGGGTGATGAATGTTGCAACAAGGAGAAGGCTGGAGGCAGTGGAGATGTCATGTCTGAGGTCAATGTGTGGTATGAACATAATGCAGCGAATTCGTAGTTTGGAAATTAGGAGGAGGTGCGGGATTGCCAAGACTATTATCCAGAGAGCTGATAAGGGGTTGTTGAGATGGTTTGGACATGTAGAAAGGAAGGATCAAAGTAGAATGACATCGAGAGTGTATAAATCTGTAGTGGAGGGTATGCGGGGTAAAGGGTCGGCCTAGGAAAGGTTGGAGGGAGGGGGTAAAGGAGGTTTTGTGTGCAAGGGGCTTGGACTTCCAGCAAACATTCATGAGCGTATTTAATAGGAGTGAATTGAGACAAATGGTTTTTAATACTTGACGTGCTGTTGGAGTGTGAGCAAAGTAACATTTATGAAGGGATTCAGGGAAACCGGCAGGCCGGACGTGAGTCCTGGAGATGGGAAGTACAGTGTCTGCACTCTGAAGGAGGGGTGTTAATGTTGCAGTTTTATAACTGTAGTGTAAAGCACCCCTCTGGCAAGACAGTGATGGAGTGAATGATGATGAAAGTTTTTCTTTTTCGGGCCACCCTGCCTTGGTGGCCACCCTGCCTTGGTGGGAGACGGCCGATGTGTTAATAAAATTAATAATTAAGTATTAATATTAAGTAAGCAATTTAAACATACCAAAAAGTTATAAGAAAACTACATAGAGACGTTATAAAAGTCTTGAAGCGCCAACAGAGCTGAAATCCACAGAGAGCACTCTAAAATAGTCAGATATTTCCTGTTTTAAGCTCATAAACAGTCACCCGTTTGACTGTCTTAGCACCAGAGAAATACTGACACATTAAAAGAGTGGGTTGCTACATAATATTCACCTCATCTTCAGACTTCCGTGGAGTGAAACCATAATTCTTGTAGTCACATGACAACACAATCGCGACCAGATCCTGAGTAACTTTATCCCTGGCACCAGTGGAGAGCCCCGAGGTTAAGCATGTGTGGATGTGGCTCAGGTCAGTGTTCAATACTGCTTCCGGGCTCAACTTTAAACCTAAAGTCTGTAATAATTAAGAGTGAAATATAATATGGGAGAATGGGTAGCTTTATAAATTAATAGCATATTTTATTTCTACTTCAATAATTCATTATTTCCAGACATTTTTATGTTTGTATTTGAATTTAGTAAGACATAAAGAACAAAAGTAAATTAATCATTTGCATTATTTAAGTGAACTCTTTTGTAAAATATATAAAGAAATAATATTTTACTCTTGATTACCATCACTTCAGATTTTACCTCAAAATAAATACTTTTCTAGACATATTTTGTGCATTTTTCTTAAGTTTTGAAGAAACTCATTGTGAGAAAAATTAGTAAAGTATCTCACAAAAGTTGATACCAAGAGTATTTGTTATAATTTTTACTTTCTTAAAAGCTTTTATGTAGTGTAGTTTTATGTAGTGTATTGTAGTGTATGGTAGAGTTATTATTGAAAGAATTAAGAGCAAGACAGAGAGCAGGATAGCAGATGAACAAGGAGGTTTTAGGAAGGGTAGGGGGTGTGTAGACCAAGTGTTTACAGTGAAGCATATAGGTGAACAGTATTTAGATAAGGGTAAAGAGGTTTTTGTGGCATTTATGGATTTGGAAAAGGCGTATGATAGGGTGGATAGGGGGGCAATGTGGCAGATGTTGCAGGTGTATTGAATAGAAGGCAGGTCACTGAAAGGAATGAAGAGTTTATACGAGGATAGTGAGGCTCAGGTTAGAGTGTGTAGGAGAGAGAGATTATTTCCCAGTAAAAGTAGGCCTTAGACAAGGGTGTGTGATGTCACCGTGGTTGTTCAATATATTTATAGATGGAGTTGTAAGAGAAGTGAATGCTCAGGTGTTGGCAAGAGGTGTGGGGTTAAAATATAAAAAATCTAACACAAAGTGGGAGTTGCCACAGTTGCTCTTTGCTGATGACACTGTGCTTTTGGGAGATTCTGAAGAGAAGTTGCAGAGGTTGGTGGATGAGTTTGGTAGGGTATGTAAAAGAAGGAAATTGAAATTGAATATAGGAAAGAGTAAGGTGATGAGGATAACAAAAAGATTAGGTGACGGAAGATTGGATATCAGATTGGAGGGAGAGAGTATGGAGGAGGTGAATGTGTTCAGATATTTAGGAGTGGATGTGTCAGCGGATGGGTCTATGAAGGATTAGGAGAATCATAGAATTGATGAGGGGAAAAGGGTAAGTGGTGCACTTAGGAGTCTGTGGAGACAAAGAACTTTGTCCGTGGAAGCAAAGAGGGGAATGTATGAGAGTATAGTTATACCACCACTCTTATATGGGTGTGAATCATGGGTGGTGAATGTTGCAACAAGGAAAAGGCTGGAGGCAGTGGAGATGTCATGTCTGAGATCAGTGTGTGGTGTGAATATAATGCAGAGAATACGTAGTGTGGAAATTAGGAGGAGGCGCGGGATTACCAAGATTATTTTCTAGAGAGCTGAGGATCAGTTGTTGAGGTGGTTTGAACATGTAGAATGACTTTGAGAGTGTATAAATCTGTAGTGGAGGGAACTCGGGTAGGGGTCGGCCTAGGAAATGTTTGAGGGAGGGAGTAAAAGAGGTTTTGTGTGCGAGGGGCTTGGACTTCCAGCAAACATGCATGAGCGTATTTGATAGGAGTGAATGGAGACAAATGGTTTTTAATACTTGACGTGCTGTTGGAGTGTGAGCAAAGTAACATTTATGAAGGGATTCAGGGAAACCGGCAGGACGGACTTGTGTCCTGGAGATGGGAAGTACAGTGCCGGCACTCTGAAGGAGGGGTGTTAATATTGCAGTTTTATAACTGTATGGTAAGCACGCCTCTGGCAAGACAGTGATGGAGTGAATGATGATGAAAGTTTTTCTTTTTCGGGCCACCCTGCTTTGGTGGTCACCCTGCCTTGGTGGTCACCCTGCCTTGGTGGTCACCCTGCCTTGGTGGTCACCCTGCCTTGGTGGTCACCCTGCCTTGGTGGTCACCCTGCCTTGGTGGTCACCCTGCCTTGGTGGTCACCCTGCCTTGGTGGTCACCCTGCCTTGGTGGTCACCCTGCCTTGGTGGTCACCCTGCCTTGGTGGTCACCCTGCCTTGGTGGTCACCCTGCCTTGGTGGGAAACGGCTGATGTGTTAATAAAAATTTTTTTTTTTTTAAATGATCATCGCTGGTATATGTTAATGTTAACTACTGAGTAAATAATGATATTTGAGTGGTCAGTGTAGGTACCAGTCTGTCAAGGTATTAGTCTATCAAGGTACCATTCTGTCATGGTACCAGTCTGTCAAGGTACCAGTCTGTCAAGGTACCAGTCTGTCAAGGTACCAGTCTGTCAAGGTACCAGTCTGTCAAGGTACCAGTCTGTCAAGGTACCAGTCTATCAAGGTACCAGTCTGTCATGGTACCAGTCTGTCAAGGTACCAGTCTGTCACGGTACCAGTCTGTCAAGGTACCAGTCTGTCAAGGTACCAGTCTGTCAAGGTAACAGTCTATCAAGGTACCAGTCTGTCATGGTACCAGTCTGTCATGTTTATAACTGAGAACAACATAGTTTTTACTGCAATATTCTGAGAATGTCGTGTAATCGGCTTCTGACTTTTAATACTGGTATAGACTCCTTAGGAAAAGATTTGTATTAGTTCTGTACTTTATTTATTTAAAAAAAACTGGTTTAATAACATTTTCTGTGCATTTGCTTTTGTGAACTATACTTCAAATTAAGAAGAGGCCAGCCAGGTTTGTGGGTAAGACACGAGGTGGCCTCACACACTGAGTGTCTGTAGTTCACTCCTTGGCCGGGTGGAAACGTTGAGCACGTTTCCTTATACCTGGTGTTGCTGTTCACCTAGTAGTAAGAAGGAACCAGGTTGTTGGACGCCTGGTGTGAGTGGCATCCTGGGGGACAAGATTGAAGAACCCCAATGGAAATAAGAGAGACAGTTGTTGATGACACACTGGGTGGCTAACTCTCTGGGTTAAAAATCAGAACAAATCTCATCAAATCTTAATAACATGGTTGCATATAACCCATGGAAAGGTTAAGAAAGTTTCAGGCAGTGAATGTCCACAATTCTAAATTTAATAGCGAAATTAAAAGAGAAGACATTACTGCTTTTTATATGATAAATAAAGAATGCATCTTCTAATAAGCTTCTAACTTTCCAAGCTGGTGTGTTGGATTTACATGAAAGTGTGCATTGTTATAATGCTATGTATATGCCAGTCTATCAACTTTCAATTGGGATATTTCCTGGCAATTACTTATGAACGTCTCTACTAATCAGCAACAAAGTCCAAAGTGTTGTGAAACACGTTAATAAAAGTTGCTTCTTACCTTTGATCTACACCAAACTTCCAGCATTGATTTCCCTTAATACACTGAGAACAGTTCTTTATAAAAGTTCTTCAATAATAAATTTTTACTGAGAACTGTTGGTGATAATTTCACAAATTTAATTATAGGATGAATATTATTGACCCTTCTGGAGCACTTAATGGACCGTAATATTATTGACCCTTCTGGAGCACTTAATGGACCGTAATATCATTGACCCTTCTGGAGCACTTAATGGACCGTAATATTATTGACCCTTCTGGAGCACTTAATGGACCGTAATATTATTGACCCTTCTGGAGCACTTAATAGACTGTAATATTATTGACCCTTCTGGAGCACTTAATAGACTGTAATATTATTGACCCTTCTGGAGCACTTAATAGACTGTAATATTATTGACCCTTCTGGAGCACTTAACAGACTGTAATATCAAGCTGAAAAACACAGACTGTTTTGATATTGTGTTGCTTCTAGACCAATTATTTTTTTGAAATTCTCTTTTCCTGTTTAGGATACAATAATTATTTTATACACCCAAACAATAATCTAAAACAAATTAGGCACATTCAAGATTTCAGTTAAATAAAGTTTGAAAATTATGTTCATGAAAGTCTGTTTACGGCAATCACGCACGCACGCACGCACGCACGCACTCACACACGCACGCACACATAATGGAGTATGCAGCACCAGTATGGAACCACAAGAAATTGGAGAAAGTGCAAAAGTTTGCAACAAGATTAGTCCCAGAACTGAAGGGTATGTCTTAGGAGGAGAGATTATGGGAACTCAACCTGATAACACTAGAGGATAGGAGGGACAGGGGGGGGGACATGATAACGACGAATAAAATAATAAGAGTAATTGACAAGGTGGACAGGACACGAATGTTTCAGAGATGGGATACAGGAACAAGGAGCCACAATTGGAAGATGAAAACTCTAAGGGGCCTGGGTCGAACATTTTTGGCGCCGTACGAAAATAATTGAAAAATATGGAAAATGAGTTCTGTTGACAGAAAAATAGTTTAAGAATCTGGCAACATTTTGGTGAAAATCCCATTTTAATACATCGTTTCTAAAGCAAATTATAGCTATTTGAAACATATTTTCTTACGACGCGCAAGGTAAAAAAGGTTTGTGACCGCGCGACATGAATTTTTTGTTTTGTTTTATTTGGTTTATTTTTTTCTCTATATTTATTTCCAATACACTAAATTTACCACTCAACATCATAATACAGTGTTGGAGCTGCTTATTGGCTTATTGCAGAGGTGGGAGGGGCTTATATCAGAGGTGGGAGGGGCTTATATCAGAGGTGGGAGGGGCTTATAGCAGAGGTGGGAGGGGCTTATAGCAGAGGCATAGCGAGGGGGCTTGGAGTAGCATGAGAGGTGGGAGGGGCTTATACAGAGGTGGGAGGGGCTTACAGAGGTGGGAGGGCTTATAGCAGAGGGAGGCTTATAGCAGAGGGGAGGGCTATAACAGATGGAGGGTTATAGCAGAGGTGGGAGGGGCTTATACAGAGGTGGGAGGGCTTATATCAGAGGTGGGATGGGGCTTATATCAGAGGTGGGAGGGGCTTATACAGAGGTGGGAGGGCTTATATCAGAGGTGGGAGGGGCTTATAGCAGAGGTGGGAGGGCTTATAGCAGAGTGGAGGGGCTTATAGCAGAGGTGGGAGGGGCTTTAGCAGAGGTGGGATGGGCTTATATCAGAGGTGGGAGGGGCTTATAGCAGAGGTGGGATGGGCTTATAGCAGAGATGGGAGGGGCTTATATCAGAGGTGGGAGGGGCTTATAGCAGAGGTGGGATGGGCTTATATCAGAGGTGGGAGGGGCTTATAGTCAGAGGTGGGAGGGGCTTATAGCAGATGTGGGAGGGGCTTATAGCAGAGGTGGGAGGGGCTTATAGCAGAGGTGGGAGGAGTCAAGAGGCAGCCAAGGACGATAGTTGCATAATCAGCGGTTTGATACTCCCAACAAATGTCTTTATACTGACGTTATTATTACTAATACACTTTATCTGCTTATAACATTTATTCAATAATAATATTAGACATAAGATATATAAGATAAAAGCATAATAAAGACGGCCAAAATAATACTAAGTGTCATATACCGGAGAGTGCAGTCATCGGAGACCTTGATCTAGCAGTCTTCCTGCTTATAAATATACGGTTTTCTCTAATGTCTCGCTGGCGTACTCAAAGAAAACGGCATTTTAACATGGGAAACAATAAGAAATCACTTACAAGGCGAAAAAAACAACAACAGCGAGATTTTTGTGAATTTTTTGACGTAAATGAGGCGCGTGCGCTTTTCCGCGATTATCTCGAAAGTAAGATTTTGACCTATTGCTTCGAATACATCCATTATTAATGATTAAATTGTAATGATTTTCACAGGGAATATAAAACAAAGTGAGTTTTATTATATTATGAAAAAAAATGGAATATTTCAAATATTGTTTATTTTGTGTGGGGGGGGGAGGGTAAAAAGGCAGATATTTTAGTGAGTGTCAAAAGCGAACCAAATGTATTTTTTTTCGGCATGAAGACAAGCTGTCAGGCATTCATACATTTCATAATATATTGGGGTTAGATGTATTCTACGAGTGGGAAGTGTCCGCAGCGCCGCTAGTAACGCCGGACCGGAAGTAACCGCTGCCATATGTCAAAATCAGTAATTATTTTTTTTCTCAGTTGTTTGTTGGCCGATCTTATTGAAACTGTGTCATTGCATGTTACATACATGTTACATACATGTTACATACATGTTACATACACGTTACATACATGTTACATACATGTTACATACATGTTACATACATGCTTCTAAACATGTTATATACATGTTACATACATGCTTCTAAACATGTTACATACATGTTACATACATGTTACTTACATGTTACATACATGCTTCTAAACATGTTACATACATGTTACATACATGTTACATACATGTTACATAAATGCTTCTAAACATGTTACATACATGTTACATACATGTTACATACATGTTACATACATGTTACATACATGCTTCTACACATGTGCCAAAAAAAAAAGAATCGGACGACAAATAATGGAGATGAAGAAACTTTTGCCCCTCCTCCCTTATTAATTAAGTCATAGGGATGTTAGGAAGTATTTCTTTAGCCTTAGAGTTGTCAGGAATTGGAATAATCTGGAGAGTGAAGTAGTAGAGGCAAGTTCCATACATAGCTTTAAGAAGAGGTATGATAAAGCTTATGGAGCAGGGAGAGAGTGACTTTATATCGGCCAGTGAAGAGGCGGGACCAGGAGCTATATGTCGACCCCTGCAACAACATTTAGGTGAGTACACACTCACACATACACGAAACACACACTTATGGATGCCTGGAGAGTTGACCTGGAGAGTTCCGAGGGTCAACGCCCCCGAGGCCCGGTCTGTGACCAGGCCTCATGGTAGATCAGGGCCTGATCAACCAGGCTGTTACTGCTGGCCGCACGCAATCCAACGTACGGACTACAGCTCAGCTGGTCAGGTACCGACTTTAGGTGCCTGTCCAGTGCCTGCTTGAAGACAGCCAGGGGTATATTGGTAATCCCCCTTATGTATGCTGGGAGGCAGTTGAACAATCTTGGGCCCCTGACACTTATTGTGTTGTCTCTTAACATGCTAGTGGCAGCCCTACTTTTCATTGGGGGGATGTTACATCGTCTGCCAAGTCTTTTGCTTTCGTAGGGAGTGACACTCGTGTGCAAGTTTGGTACTAATCCCTCGAGAATTTTCCA
>WNWK01041749.1:0-16307 GCA_009830355.1 Cherax destructor | reverse complement strand
ACCCTCATCTTTTGGTTTAAGTAAATTGTGAACAACAAAGGGCCCAACCTGACCTGGACCCCCCCCACCCGATTTCCCCTGTTTATGTAAACTTTTTGTTGCCTGTCAGCCATGCCTCTACCCAAAGAAAAATTTCCTCTTCCGGCCTCGATTTTCCTCAATAGTTCCGATGGGGGACGTCAAAAGCCTTACTGAAGCCCAAAACAGTATTCATTACCATGATCTCCCTCCTCAAATACCTTATAAAAAAAAGTTAGAAGTTCGAAGGCGGAATGTTTTTGTAAAACCGTGCTGAGATTCATTAATCAATTTATGTCTTTCAAAATGGCTGAATAACCTCGGTAATTATAGATTCCTTTTTTTTCCACTATGGAGGTTGGGCTTTTGGCTTTTGGGGTTAAAAGTATTTTTAAATGGACTTTCCCTTTTTTCCATTTATCGGGTTTATATGCCAGTCATAGAATTTTTGAAAAGACAAACCCTTTACTAAGTTCTGCCTTGAAACAGTTCATCGGGACCCAGGGATTTGTTAATTTATCTATTTGTTGAGTACCATGTCACTATTTACTCGGATCGTGATAATTTTTATCATTGTTCAGTTCAAATATTTAATATTTCTGGAATTTCACTATCTTCTGTGAAAAAACTGAGAGGAAATAAGTTAAAAATTCTACAAAACCCTTATCACTGTCGGTGAGCTGACCTGAGTGACTTTTGAGTGGGCCTTTTTTTTCCTGATTTTTTTCTGTATACTTGAAAGAAACCCTTTGGGTTACTTTTCAAACCTTGGGACTTTAACCTCTTAGTTTTTTTTTGCTTTTTTATTCCTTTTTTTTTCACCTTTAATTGAATATATTGATTTAAAGTGGGTCATTTTGCTTGATCAATTTTTATTTAGAACATAATTTGTTTGTGCAGCCCCAACTATGCCTTTTAAAATTTATAATGGCAACCATCACCCCTACCTGACCCCGGGCAGGCATTCCAGTTTAACCCCCCAGGTAATTTTTCAAACCAGGAAATCACCAAGCGGGAAATCAGGGAAGAACCGATTGAAATTTTTTGGGGAATTCCATGATATTGAAACTGAGTGAGTAACTTTCCCAAGGTAACTTCAAGAAATTAATTTGTGATTCCTTTTTGGGAAAACCAAATCAAGTAGGCTATTTTCATTTTGGGTTTTGTCATAAACTGTTTTAAAAACAATCCTGAATCGATCAAGAAAATAGAAAATTGCTGACTCGATTTCCGTCACATCGCTCCAATCAATTTGCAAAGTTAAAAATTTCCCCAAACCCAAAATTTTTATATCTAGACCCTTATGAACTTCATCCCAAAGAACACTGCACTCCATCAAGGTTAGGGGGGGCCCATAAATCACACCAAAAAATTTTTTTACGACCCCCAAGAAACTGTAGCCAAAAGATTCTGTGTTGTGCTTCTAATTTTATATCTTGGGAACCAAAATTCAAATTATCTCTAAACCCCTTCCACCCACCACCCTTCCAATTGACCCCATCTTTGGAAAGTTTGTATCCTTGTATTTGGATTCAGAAGGCATTTCTCTATCTTTTAGGTTGATCCAGGTCTGTTATGAATAATATCTATGCTACCTGCACATGCGAATAATCTTACTCATCTACCTTTACTGTCTTTTTTTTTTGTTTGTTGACAAGTTGATTTGTCTTTACTAGCAACTTTATTATGAATAATATCTTTTAAAATACCCCTGGGGTATCCTGGTAATACTATCCTGTTCTGAAAATATCAAATTTTCGAAAAAACTTATTTATTTGAGAGCCAGCGTATATACTAAGTACAGGTTCTCTCCTAGAAGGTTTGTTCAGAACTTGCAGACGATTCATCCCATAGGCTTCAAATTTACAAAACTGGGGAACAATACTTAGGGGATGGTGTTTGGGAAATATTGTCTGTGCATTTATAATTTTCATATGGTAGCCTTTTTTTTGGTTAATAATATTAAGTATGATGCCCTTTAGAAAACAATTTTTAATGGCTAATGGATGAAAAAGGATATTGGTTTAAACTTTTGGGGAAATTTGCCAAGTTGCGAAAAACAATGAACTTGGAATGAAAATGAGACATTGTGCAACATTTGGTATCTTTATTCTGAAACGTTTCGCCACCCAGGGGCTTCTTCCGATAATACAGAAAAGAGGTGGAAGATGAGTAGTTAGAAGTAATCAGCCCCTCAGCCTGGAGCCGATGTTTCAGTCCATCAATCTTGATAAAAGTCTCTATATGCGGTGGGAATGGGGCTTATATATAAAACAGGTGGGGGGAAGCAGTGGTAGGGGGGTCACCAGTGGAAAAACCCACTAGTGGAAATAGGTCATGCCTATATGTTTGGGCAATTTTTGAATAATTCCTTCATCAAGGCCCGAAGATGTTGCGGGGCTAAGTTTCAAAAAAAAATTATAAATGGTATAGAATTGAATAAATAAAATAAAATTGATAGATTATATAAAATTTAAAGGGTTTTTCAAAACCATTTATAAAAATTTGGGAATGGTTAAATTTCCCGTGTCTGTCATAATTGAAGAAACTTTCTTCACCTGTTCAAAAAAACAAAATACGGATGGAAAAACAACAAAAAACCGGGGCAATAAAAAATTGCCCGCTAAACGGGCCAAAACACTTTGATTTTGGGTTTGTAGATGACAAATTGGCCATTTTATTGAAATTGTAAAAAATGGGTTTTAGCGATAATTTCTGAATGCTTCCTCTGAAAAATTTTAAAAATTCATTGCCAATGACTTGGCATTGAAGGTGTATTTTGCTGGTATATTTTGTGGGGCTGGTATCTATGAGTTAACTAGAGAATACCTCTTCTGATTGATTTTAAACTTTCAAAGCTGGTGTATCTTAGCTAATAGAAGGTTCGAATTAACTTTGGGAAGTGTTGTGCCAATTTTCTATTTTTATTGAAGAAATAGGATATTAATTTCCCTTGGTATAACTTGTGAATTTCCCTTCGGACTGGCTTCAAATTTAACTACATTAGCAAATTACGGACACACTGTGTTATTCTTTTATAAAGTGCGTTGAGGTAGAGGCGGCGCTGCTTGTAGAATACGGGAATACCTTTCTCGTTTCACACAGCGGCCGAATCACTTCAAGTTTCATTTAAATCATTGTTTGTCGGTAAGATAGTTGTGTAGTTGCTGATGTGACACATTTTGTATAGCTGAGCCAGATACTGTGTCATGCTGCGAGGTCCTTGTTCATATAACACGCTCTGTCACAGTGTGGAAATCATCAACTATCTCCTCTCCATGTTCTCAACCCCATCAACATTTCATAATCACTGAAACTTATTATATAAGTATACATGTGTGACCCTCATTTCATAGATGCAATATTATCATCACTTTTATAATAATTCTTTTCAATAACTTAATTTATTACACACGAAGTACGGAATCGTATAAAAAAAAATGCCCCCCGTCCAATGTGTTTCAAGAATTATTTTAAATCGACTGTAGCTCAACCAAAGTTTTTCTAACATCAATGAAATTAAAAGATAAGATAAACATTATTCAGAAAATCTACATACGATTTTACAGGCAAGTTTTTTTCAATAGTTGGTCGCATGAATAACAAAAAAGGCAAAATACCGTGACTGGAACAAAATACCGTGACTGGAACAATACACAAATAACCCGCACATAAAAGAGAGGAGCTTACCACGACGTTTCGGTCCCACTTGAACCATTTATGACCATATATGAGTGACTCCACTACTACTATTACTCCACCACTTTTTCTCTCGTTCCCGTCCCTGTCTGCTGGCCTATATATACTCCCTCCTCTCCTTTTTGTTAGTCTGACTTTGTAAATGGTCCAAGTCTGACCGAAATGTCATTGTAAGCTCCTCTCATCTATGTGCGGGTTATTTGTGTATTGGTCACATGACCAGAAATCCGCATCTGTGTTGGTGAAGGCCGCATGAAGTTTATACATTCATCTTTAATTATAAATACCAATTAATGTAAGCCTGGAGTCAGTTGGTTACGGCCTACTGGCCTCGAAGTTCAAGTGTGCTACCTCATAAAGTTAAAAAATCTAAAAATCCCATGATCGACGCCTATGAAGATTACAAGTGTGTGAAAGCAGAAAATATGTGAAATCCCCCAAAATAAGCGTAACCAAAACAAGCTTAACCTCTCCTAAATTAAATAACTTGTATCGGGAGATCTGATTAAAAATTATTTAAAAACTCGACATTTGCTTTTAGAAGGACAGGTTGGATTTTTTTTTTTCAGAATCTTCTCAGGTGCTCCTGAGTAATAAAAATGACCTGAAGCATTTAAAGTTATAAAATGTGTAATTTCATTTACTTTTTTAAGAAATTCTCCACTTTTTCTAGTAAGATTGTTCAAAACTTGATGCAGAAATCCTGGAACTTCACGTGCAAAAAAATTACGTGCAAAAAAATGGATGTGACAGTGATAAGATGTTTCAGCTTCAATGTAACGTAACAATAACTCATCAGTCAAACAATGACTTCTTTATATAAGACTCCTCCTCCCTAACTCCCTCTTACCATCACCCTGTCAACAATCCCTCCCTCCCTTTTCTTACCATCACCCTGTCAACCCTCCCTCCGTCTTCTTACCATCACTCTGTCAACCCTCCCTCCCTCCGTCTTCTTACCATCACTCTGTCGACCCTCCCTCCCTCCGTCTTCTTACCATCACCCTGCCAACCCTCCTTCCTCCCTAGTCTTACCATCACCCTGTCAACCCTTCCTTCCTCCCTAGTCTTACCATCACCCTGTCAACCCTCCCTTCCTCCCTAGTCTTATCACCCTGTCAACCCTTCCTTTCATCCTAGTTTTACCATCACAATGTCGACCTTCCCTCCCTCCCTCTTCTTACTATCACCCTGTCATCCCTACCTCCCTCCCTTCCCCCTCTCCACCTCCCTCCCTCCCCCTCTCCACCTCCCTCCCCTATCCTTACTGTCATCCTGTCAACCCACCTTCCTCCCTCTTCTTAGCATCACTCTGTCAACTCTCCCTTCACATCCGTAGTTCACTTCCTTCCTCTTTTCTGCTCCCTTTCTCCTCCCTTTTACTTATCCTCGACTTCCACCTTCCTCACTCCACTTCCCACCCTAACTTACAACACCTCCCACACCCAGCCTCCCACACCCACATCTCCCCCCCTCACTTCATTTCATTTCCTCAAAATCACCAACACTTCCTCACCAACACTTCCCCACAACACTTCCTCACAACACTTTCCCCCAACACTTCCTCCCCTTTTTCACAACACTTCCCCACAACACTTCCTCACAACACTTCCTCACAACACTTCCTCACAACACTTTCTCACAACACTTTCTCACAACCTTCCTCACAACACTTTCTCAGACACTTTCTCAACACTTTCTCCAACACTTCCTCACAACACTTCCTCACAACACTTTCTCACAACCTTTCTCCACACTTCCTCCACAACCTTCCTCACAACACTTTCTCACAACACTTCCTCACAACACTTCCTCCCCTTCCTCACAACCCCTTTCTCACAACCTTTCTCACAACACTTCCCCCACAACACTTTCCAACACTTTCTCAACACTTTTCACAACACTTCCTCACAGCACTTCCTCCCACTTTCTCACAACACTTCCTCACAGCACTTCCTCACTACACTTCCTCACAACACTTCCTCCACACTTCCTCACTTCCTCACAGCACTTCCTCACAACACTTCCTCACAACACTTCCAGACTGCTGGCGCCGAGTTATCGACACATATTGATGTGTTTCAGACAACTCAGCACTGAGTTGAACTGATGGATGGACGAGTGGGCAGAGGGATGAGTGGGTGGAGTGTATGAGTGGGCGGAATGAAGAGTGGGCACAGGGAGGAGTGGGCGCAGGGATGAATGGTAGGAGGGATGAGTGAGTGGAGAGATGAGTTGGTGCAAGGATGAACCGACGCAGGGAGGGGTGGGCGTTGGGATGAGTGGGCAGAAAGATGAACGGGTGGAAGGGCTGAGTGGCAGAGGGATGAGTGGGCAGAAGGATGAGTGGGCAGAAAGACGAACAGGCAGAGGGATGAGTAGCCGCAGGGATGAGCGGGAGGAAGGATGAGTAGGCGAATGGATGAGTGGGCGGATGTATGAGTGGGCAGAGGGATGAGTGGACACGCATGGATGAGTGAGCGATGGGATGAGGGGGCGCAGGGATGAGTGGGCGGTGGGATGAGCAGGTGGAGGGAGTGGGAGGGTAGAGAGAGTGGAAGGAGGAGCAAGTGGATGGAGTAGTAGGTGGATGGAGGAGAGGGTAGAGGGAGTAGTGGGTGGAGGGAGAAGCTGGTAGATAAAACTGGATAAAACTAATACAGAAAGATGTTTTCTCTAAAGAGAATAAATTTCTGGAAACTCAGGATAAATCCCCAAAGAAACCTGATTTGATTAATTCTTTAGAACTTTATCTCGACTCTGAAAAAAATATAAGATGTCGAGGAAGAATTCATAATTCTTCACTACTTAAGGAAACAATACATCCAATATTGATCCCTAAGAATCATTGGCTAACAAGACTGATTATTCAGAATGCCCACAGTAACGTGTTACATGGTGGTGTAGCTGACACTCTTTGTCATATATGTCAATCCTACTGGATACCTCAAGGTCGACAAAGTGTGAAAAACCAAATAAGGGACTGAATTACTTGTCGTCACTATGATATGAGTATGTCAGTATCCAGGTCCACCTCCATACCCTTATGAAAGAGTATGTCATGTCACTCCATTTGAGGTGACAGGTGTAGATTAAACTGGACCAATAATTTTAACTAAAACAGTTGATAAAGTTCCCATCAAGGTGTACATCTGTTCACCTGTGCTACGACTGGAGCAGTACATCTAGAAGTAGCCACTGATATGTCTGCTGAAACCTTTATCAAATTATTTATAAGGTTTGCAGCCAGAAGGGCATGTCCCAGGCTGATGATATCAGACAGTGCAACGAATTTTGTGCTGGTGCTTCTTACATACACAAGAATTTGAGCAGCCAGAAGTACAACAGATGCTGAATCAACGCAATTGTCTTTGGAGATTCTTTCCCCTAAACCCCATGGCACGGCAGATTTTATGAAAGAATGAAAGGCATCGTAAAACGTTGTTTAAGGAAGACTCTTCATCGTCAGAGAATCGACATGGAAGAATTTCATACAGTCAAAACTGAAATCGAGTCAACAACGGACCTTTAACGTATGTTACTGATGATCTGGACAATTTAGAAGTGTTTAGTCCATCTCATTTACTACATGGCAGAAGGCTCGAACCTGTTCCTCCCATGAATGATAAAGAAATCATAGAGGATCCTACTTATTTCGAACCTGAGCAACTCAGACGTAAATTCAAACACCTTAATAAAGTGATTGAACACTGGGAGAAATTTGGCGAGAAGACTATCTCACCTCATTGAGAGAACACTTCTATGGAGCTGGTGTTCCTGAAAATTAGAAGTCCTTAAGACCTGGTGACATAGTGATTATTGACAATGATGGTCCGAGGTCCCAATGCCCTCTTGGAAAAATTGTGACCATATATCCTGATGCAAATGGAATCATCATTAGAGTTGATGTTTTGAGCAAAGGTGTAGTGAAT
Source organism: Cherax destructor (assembly GCA_009830355.1). Lineage (NCBI taxonomy): Eukaryota > Metazoa > Arthropoda > Malacostraca > Decapoda > Parastacidae > Cherax > Cherax destructor. The sequence goes on along the minus strand of WNWK01041749.1, from coordinate 8,658 downwards.
AAGCAGACAATAGGTAAATTAGAATTACACAGTGTTGAAAAAAAATAAAATTAGTGATTCTCCAGAAACCCCACAGACTAAAGCTGTTCAGAAAAGACGAGCAGCAGTGGTGGTGAGTGAGAAAATCAAATTAATGTTAAGTGAATAGTTCACCTACGGCGAACCTCCACCACCCCCCAGTGTGGAGAAATTTCTTCAGGAGGGGGATATGGGCACACCTTCAGCGCTTTCAAGCCCTTTCAGCCCTCTCAGAGAGGGCAGTGAAGTCTTGTTTTCTTCCGCGTCAAGTAATTGAACATAGATGTACCAGGCTAGACATGCCACTTCCTTGTACGTCACGGCTGACCGCTGTTGTAATTTGGATGGGTTAATGAGAGATAATCGATCTCATACTGTAGTAGGAATATTAAGAAAATCCTACACCTACTCAAATATCATGTTAAAGATAGCATACACAGTCTTTTAAGCCAGACACAGCAACAAATCAGACATTCTGCATTGCTTCCTGTAGAACATAGCAGCAGCAGCAGCAACAGCAACACAACAGCGGGAATATAGCAGCAGCAGCAACACAACAGTGGGAACATAGCAGAAGCATCACAACAGCACTAACACAGCAGCAGCAGCAACACAACAGCAGGAACATAGCAGCAGCAGCAACACAACAGCGAGAACATAGCAGCAGCAGGAACACAACAGTGGGAACATAGCAGCAGCAACACAACAGCACTAACACAGCAGCAGCAGCAACACAACAACAGGAACATAGCAGCAGCAGCAGCAACACAACAGCAGGAACATAGAAGCAGCAGAAACACAACAGCGGGAACATAGCAGCATCAGCAACACAACAGCGGGAACATAGCAGCCACACAACAGCAGGAACATAGAAGCAGCAGCAACACAACAGCGGGAACATAGCAGCATTAGCAACACAACAGCAACAACACAACAGCAGGAACATAGCAGCAGCAACAACACAACAGCAGGAACATAGCAGCAGCAGCAACAACACAACAGCAGGAACATAGCAGCTGCAGCAACACAACAGCAGGAACATAGCAGCAGCAACACAACAGCAGGAACATAGCAGCAGCAACACAACAGTGGGAACATAGCAGCAGCAGCAGCAGCAACACAACAGCAGGAACATAGCAGCAGCAACAACACAACAGCAGGAACATATCAGCAGCAGCAACACAACAGCAGGAACATAGCAGCAGTAGCTGGGGTAAATTTTAAATTGGTAAAACATCAATTGGTACAGTAACAGATAACACTGTAGTACTTATCTTTGTTGCTGGGTCATCTTTCTGCAGCTGCGGCCAGAAAAATCCCCCGACGTGACCCAGTGTTCTACCGCCATGGAGCTGTTATGGACAAATATGTATAAAGTGAGTTAAAGAATAAATGCTCCAAAGGAGCGTATACCCATATATTCAGTAAAAGAATACTGAATAACTTACTGGGTTGGGCTAAAAAGCCCTTGCATAACTGGGTGTAGGATAAATCTGCCTAGAACATAAATCAGTTCCTAACTGTGCAGTCAGTAGAACTTTAATATGTCTGAGCAGACTTACCTGGGTATTTGTATCGAACCCTTAATTATCACCCAGAAAATGTTGTTTTGATTGAAGTATCGCTGAGGAATGTCACACATCCTAGTATGGAAACTTGTTACACTCGCAATTCTTCTTCAATATTTGTCTATTTGCAGTAATGTCACTACAAGAAGCTGCACACACTTCTCTGCAATATACCGCTACTGAGGATTGTCTTTTATACACCAAAAATGCCTGGAACAGAGTTCTTTATCCGTTAACCTGGCGTTAATGTTCCCTCTTGGGTGTGATAATGCAATCTAATCCTTAGCCCATGCTAACCCCCTCCCCCGCTTGCTTGCCCGGCGTGCCCTGACATAAAGGAAGTGTCGATCCAGCATGTTTTCCTTGCTTGCCAAACTTCTACAGGAAGCAATGCAGAATGCCTGATTTGTTGCTGTGTCTGGGATTAGACGACTGGAACCCATGCTATGTTCCCGCTGTTGTGTTGCTGCTGCTGCATGTTCTCGCTGTTGTGTTACTACTGCTGCTATGTTCCTGCTGTTGTGTTGCTGCTCTGCTGCTGCTGTGTTGTTGCTGCTATGTTCCACTGTTGTGTTGCTGCTGCTGCTATGTTCTCGCTGTTGTGTTGCTGCTGCTGCTGCTATGTTCCTGCTGTTGTGTTGCTGCTGCTGCTGCTATGTTCTCGCTGTTGTGTTGCTGCTGCTGCTGCTATGTTCATGCTGTTGTGTTGATGCTGCTGCTATGTTCTACTGTTGTGTTGCTGCTATGTTTCTGCTGTTGTGTTGTTGCTGCTGCTGCTGCTGCTGCTGTGTTCCTGCTGTTGTGTTGTTGCTGCTGCTATGTTCCTGCTGTTGTGTTCCTGCTGCTGCTATGTTCCTGCTGTTGTGTTGTTGCTGCTGCTATGTTCCTGCTATTTTGTTGGTGCTGCTATGTTCCTGCTGTTGTGTTGCTGCTGCTGCTGCTGCTGCTGTGTTCCTGCTGTTGTGTTGTTGTTGCTGCTATGTTCTTGCTGTTGTGGTGGTGGTGCTGCTATGTTCCTGCTGTTGTGTTGCTGTTGCTGCTGTGCTACTCTGCTATGTTTCTCTGCTTCTACCGCTGTGCTGTAATTGTGATAATACCGCAGCAGTTCCTGCTGCAATTGTAATTCCTTCTGATAATACTGTCGTTGCTGCAACTGCTGATGTAATTCCTCTGATAATTATTGGAGCTCCTGTTGCTACTGAAATTTCTTCTTATAAAATTGTAGCAACTTCTACTGCTATTATAATTCTTACTGATAATACTGCAGATAGTGCTGCTATTGTAATTCCTTCGATAACTAAACCTGCTGCTGCGATTCCGTCTCATGATATTACAGCAGCTGCTGTTGCTGCTGTAATTTCTTCTGATAACGTCATTGCTCCTGTTAGTGTCAGACATTTAGGTGTTATAGCTGGTGCAACGAGGCGGCAAACGGATATATTTAGACACGTAATATAAGCTATTTATTTAAACTACATGTATTTCGGTTGCTGTGCGATCCTAGGAAACTATCCTCATATTCTATAACCCCAGTCGTCTCAGTGTACGCGACTGGAATACTACAGAGTGCGGCGTAACTTGATAATGCAGTTAAATATTAGTGTTGAAATTTTGGAGTATATCACAAGAGGCCAGCTGGCACAGTGGCTAACGCGTCAGTCTGGAAATTTTCGACTCTCTGACCGCGGGTTCAAGCCCCGCCCGTGGTATGGTTTATTCATAAGTCATCATTAGAAAATAATTATCCATTTGTTTTGTCAATAAAAAAAAATGTAAATTAGGACACTGTCCAAATCTAATTCAGACCTTTCAAGGAGGCCAAAGCGATGAATATCCTAAAATACACAAGCACATTAAGACTGAAGTCACTCAGCTAATCAGATGCAACACTTGAAATTGCTGCATGAAAAGCAGTATTTCAATTTTCCAGTTTCTTCCAAAAATGCCAACTGGAACCCATGCAGGTTAAAAATCATACTAAAATTTTCTCTAAGGCTGACTAACTTTTAAGAAAGAATGTTTTGATGTAAACGTAGTATATATAACATACAAATGTTTTAGCATAATCTTCAGGACACGCACATGTTATAGACACGTACATGAAGGTGATTTAACTTAAGATAACCAAAACAAAGTCAAACGTCATAACTTGTTTCTGATCAAAAGAGATATTCTCCATTACTTCACAGAAACCATTTTGATAAATAAGACTCAAAGATAACTCACACAACCTAACAACAAGAGATTTTTTCCCCTTAAGCATCGCCACTAAACGTTTAAACTGACCAGAAGATGTATTTTCCTTTTTGCCCAGAATCAAACAGAATGTGTGCGATACAGCCAAACCTATGAAACGTTACATCCGTATCCTGGGCATCAGCCGTCGAAGATTGATTCAAATCAAAATTGTTATATTTTAATCGGGCGCTAAACCCGTAGGAGTCATATAGCTCTTGTGGAATGGGAGGCATTCAAATTCGATTTAAGAAAGGGGGAAGATAACTCCATTTCCCCTGGATCAAAGCCCCCACAAGCATTGTGGAGTAATGTGCCCCTACGATATAATGAATTTTGTAACTTGCTACTTGCTTATTGATGAACCCAAAGGTCGCAGCCACCCCCAACTTTTTTACAGAAGATACATCTATGGCCTCATTCTCCACTGGGCTGTATGGAAAAAAATTACACGGGTTATTATATATTCCCCCAAAGGAGCGTATGTCCATATTTCAGTTTTTTATGGACTGAAAGGGGGTTTTACTACGTGTTTGGACTTAAAAAGTCCCCCATAACTGCCTCAATAGGTAAATTTTCATGCTCTTGAAATACAAGAACTGCGCCCCCCCCAAGAACAAAAAAAACATACCTTGCTCGTGTTTTTGAGCGTTTGTTTGGGCTCCACCATATCGGCGGAAATGCTGTCTTGATTGTAGAATGCCGCGACGAGACCGTCTTGTTTCGATGGAATTCACTTGCGATTGTCTCTACGTTTGTCTTGTTACAGTAATCGAAGCGGCACACCATCTTTTTCCCCGACGTTAGTGGAGATTAAATTAGAATAACGGACGCGTACGACTAATGTCTTTGTTGAGTTACGTTGTCTCGCGCCATAGACCCCCGTCGTATGACCTCTTCGGAGCCCATATTCAATCTGATCGCCCGTGGTCCCTGGGGGGCTTGGCATGCTGAGGTCAGCAAAATTTCAACCATTGCTACATGCTGCTAAAGTGGCAATTAAAATGTAATTAAAATGTTTGTTTTCCCCAAATTTCAATCACTGGAACACATGATTGTAATTTTCAAGTGTAGAAACTGTACAACAGTTTCAATCTTCCTGTTACGGCAAAGAGTTACATTTATCTCAAATGTCTATTAACTCACATACACTCGTTCTTGGTCAGACCACGTGACACACTGTGGTCAGTACATCTGGTCTGTTTAATTTTTTTATGCACCCAGACCGTCTCGGTGGCCCCTTCCGGGTGGAAAGGGTGGGGGCCCTTAACAAGGGTAGTAAGGGCGCATCCCCCCCTCCTTTGGAGAATTTTCTCCACAAGCATCGGGGGAAAAAAACCCATGAAAAAAAATAATACTCTACTATTTCAGTTAAAAGTGACAAAATGACATGTCAGAGTTGCCTTCTCTAGTAATCACAAAACAAATATATGGGAATGACCATTTGCACTGTGTATAGTGAATCCATGCATGGAAACTGGGGAATTAGGCAGTGTTTGTGGTTGAGGGCGGGGGGGTTTCCTGACAAATACCTGTGTGAGTCACATAATTGCCGGTTCAGCTGATGAGACCCTTGCTTGGATGATCGTCGTACAATTGTATTCATCGGGCAAGTTTTGTGTTGGGGGGGGGACGCCGCCCATCTCACTATTCAATCGCGACTAACCCTGGGCTCAGCCTACGCCAGTCAGCACTCAAAACTGGCGGGCTGAATTGCCATGGCCTATTGTTTTGGGAAATGTAACTACTGCCTTAAGCTAAACGAATATCTCTAAACTTAAATATGTGTAGTAAAATAGTAATTGTAGTGTACAATTAGCTTGGGGGTACGAGGGTACTTCACAGAATTAAGTATATACTGAACTGACACCTGTCTCTAGGCATCCTCTCTCTCCCCCCTTTTGCCCCCCTTCTCAACAATTGGGGGGTGGGGTAATGGGTTCTGGGAAAAAACCGATATTTTCCACAGAAATAGTTCAATGAATCTTGCCCAAAAATTTTTACACAAGAACTGAAATTTTTAAACTAATCGAATAAAAGTTTTCGATAAAAAACAAAAATACTTTTGAAGATGTTCTGATAAATTGGAAAGTCTTTCCTCCGTAAACTTAAAAAAATAAAACCGCAGATTTTTTTATTCCGTTTGCTTTTCTCATTTCATTCTACTCAAAAATTTTTGCAATCCTGTAAGAAAAAAAAATGTATTTATTTTTAGAAAATCCAATTTGAAAAAATAGCAAAAAAAAATAAATTTGGGACTCACAAGGCTCAAAATTAATACAAAAAAAATTATTTTAAGATACACCAGCATTTAGGGGTTTGAAGCTGATCGGAAAGGAATTCACTAGTAATTTATTAAAGAAAACTATTTGGTCAATAAAATTGGCGAAATGAAATTTAAAAGTCAAATTTAGCTGCAAACTATTTTTTAAAGGTCATCAATGGTAAAAGTTTCAAGCCCATCAAAAAAGTGTTCTCGAGCAACTGATCTGATTCACGTGATTCTATGTAAACTATTTCAGAAAAATTTAATTTGTTTTCCTATTCAGACTAAATTTGTGGATTATCATCAATATTACAGAATACACTGCCAGTAATATTTTGAAAGCACTTAGAAGTTCGCTTGTCACTTAATAAATAATGCATATCACAATTTATTCAATAAAACTGACTGTTTGGGGATTTATGGCACCCGAGGGGATTGAACTTTGCGATGAAGAAAGCACCCAGTGGTGGACCCATGGTGGACACCAGTGGTGGACACCAGGGTGGGTAGTTATGGCGAGGTTTCCAACGATTCCAAGTTTTTTTTTACTATTTTGTTACATCAACAAATTTGCCTGCACGCGAGCGAAACTTAATTGATATTATCCTGGCTCTAAGATACATCAGCTGTTAAATATTGAAACCGTTCTGAAGAGGTAAACTTAAATTTATTTAACGTAATTCAATAGGAATAAAAAATTCACACTATTTTACACACAAAAAATCATCAAATCGTCAACTACACATCTGAATTTTACCCCACCGTTTGTTGGTTGTCAATATGACGTTTTCCAGAGCGTAGTTCAAGCTGCCCACACAACTTTTGTTCCGAGTAGGGAAATTAGATCTAATAAAAATGATCCTAAATGGATGAAAAATAGATTAAAACATCTCATTGGTCAAAAGAGAGGCATATATAGGCGTATCAAAGGAGGGGATGAACAGATAAGAAATCAATATTTTCAATTAAAGAGAGAAATAAAAAAAGGAATAAGAAAAGCAAAAAGGATTATGAGGCTAAGGTCGAAAGGGGATTCGAAGACTAACCCAAAAGGGTTCTTTCAGATACAGAAGTAAGATTAGGGACAAGATAGGCCCACTTAAGAGTAACTCAGGACAGATCACGGACAGTGATAAGGATATTTGTGAAATTTTCAATACTTCCTCTCAGTTTTTACTCAGGAAGATACTAGCGGAATTCCATAAATAATAAATTATGTAGAACAGGAAGATAATAGACTATGCTCGTTTGGGGTAACTAGTGACATGGTCCTCAGACAAATAGAGAAATTAAAACCTAACAAATCCCCAGGCCCTGATGAACTGTTTGATATTAGAGCACTCCAGGATGATTTGAATAGACTGATGCAGTGGTCGGAGAAGTGGCAGATGCAGTTTAATGTAGACAAATGCAAAGTTCTAAATGTTGGGCAGGACAATAACCATGCCACATATAAACTGAATAATGTAGATCTTAATACTTGGATTGCGAGAAGGATTTAGGAGTTCTTGTTAGTAGTAATCTGAAACCAAGACAACAGTGCATAAGTGTTCGCAATAAAGCTAACAGAATCCTTGGCTTCATATCAAGAAGTATAAATAATAGAAGTCCTCAGGTTGTTCTTCAACTTTTATATATCTTTGGTTAGGCCTCATTTAGATTATGCTGCACAGTTCTGGTCACCGTATTACAGAATGGATATAAATGCACTGGAAAACGTATCAGAAATCTTCCCTATGAGGATAGACTGAGGGCCTTGAATCTGCACTCTCTAGAAAGGCGTAGAATTAGGGAGGATATGATTGAGGTGTATAAATGGAAAACAGGAATAAATAAAGGGATGTAAATAGGTGCTGAAAATATCCAGCCAAGACAGGACTCACAGCAATGGTTTCAAGTTGGAAAAAATTCAGATTCAGGAAGGATATAGGAAAGCTCTGGTTTGGTAATAGAGTTGTGGATGAGTGGAACAAACCCCGAGTTCCGTCATAGGGGCTGGGACGTTGTGTAGTTTAAAATAGGTTAGATAAATACATGAGTGGGTGTGGGTGGGTGTGAGTTGGACCTGACTAGCTTGTGCCCTGGGTTTACCTGGGAGGTTAAATCCAGGTGGTCGGGTAGATAAATATATTGGGGAAAATTTTGATACAGGGATCAACTTTTCCCCTCCTCTGTATTTTTTAGTGCATTTATATCCATTCTGAAAAAGGACCAGATCTGTGCAGCATAATCTAAATGGGCCAACCAAAAAATATATAGAGTTGAAGAACAACCTGAGGACTTCTATTATTTATACCCTTTATATGAAGCCAAGGTTCTGTTACTTTTTAAAACACTTTGTCTTGGTTTCAGTTATTCCCCAAAATCGAAAAACCTTCCCCAATCCAAGTATTAAGATCTCTTTTCATTTTATTTTGGATAACCCCAATTTTCCCAATCTGAATGGCTAAGTTCTACGTTTTTTAATTTTAAGTGCTTGGGTCATGGAAACCCCGACTTTAGAACCTTGCATTTATCTACATTGAACTGCATCTCCCTTTTTTTTACCAGGTTTCTTTTCTAAATCCCCTG
>WNWK01041748.1:0-16308 GCA_009830355.1 Cherax destructor | reverse complement strand
GACAATGTTAACCACCGAACCTGTATCAAGGAAAAGCTGAATAGGCTTCGATGAAGTGTGGACTCTACGAGAGGTCCACACGGGCTGTCATACCGAACATGAAGGCATGATGGGCCGACTAGGTCGTCGGAGTCCCGGCTGCTAGAGGCTCGACGCTTGGTGGAGCGACTCGACGTCCTGGAAGGTACGGTTCGAGTCGCGACACCAGCGTCAAGGCACTCTGTTTCCGTGCTGTCGGCATGCGTGTCGCTGCCCAGGGCGGCAAACGCATTTCGGACAGGGACGGAATACAGCGACTCCGATAGGGTGACTATCTCTTTGCGGGATTTTTCTGGCGCGTCTCTTCCCCCGAACTACTGGAGGGGCTCCGGCTAGCTCGGGCCCGGGCGAGAGCGCTTGCCGTGGTGCGTAGACAAGATGCTACGCAACTTGTGGCACTCACTGGAGGTATGACTGGATGTATGGTGGTAAACACAATCGCCCTCCCGGTGCTGCGCACGGGGACGGTGATTATCACGGCGTGGGGGCTGAGGTTTATAACACTCAGAACGGTAATGACCTCTTTTACCGCAGTTAAAACAGGTAACCACACGCTTCGCGGGTGGTGCTGATGGCGGTGTGCGCTTATGATGCTTGGACTTAGATGGAGGAGACGCTGGCAAAGTCGTCTTGCTAGCCCTCCGGTCATAACCTGACCTGCCGTTTTGATTCGGCTTGGTCTGAGGTTTGCTGTTCGTCCTAGCCTTGGCTGCTGATTGCTGGACGGCTGCAGCAAAAGTGACAGGGGGTTGCACAGGCGGCGATACAAGAGTTGGCAATTGAGGGACTTGCAGGGGGGTACCAGCAGGGCGACAAGCCTTGTCTTTCTCGCCCAGCGGTTTAATTTTATCGATAGCATTAAAGGCGCCCAGGATGTGTTCCTTGGGGCCAAGCCCTAATTCGTCAATCCTATCATGGAGATGGAGTGGGGCATCTCTCCGCATGACGCCTCCGACGATCATGGGGATGATGTCTTCGAGTTTTATACTACCATCACTAGTGACCCACTTGCTATCCTTCATAATGTCAATAAAATCTAACGATGCTCTGACTCAGGCACCCACCAGACGCTGGGAGCTACGGATGATGCGATAAGCCAGCAGATGACCTGGATATGACTGGCTTGGTCGGATGATCGACTGGGCGGTGGGTCCCCTACACTACACTCTGCCGTGAACCACTGCTGTCACCACTGTTAAGTCTAACTTCTTGGCTTGCTTACTTTGGGCAGTAGAATGGTAGCGTAGGTGCAGAGATACGGCCGATGACTAGACTCAGTTTATTAATGGCAAGGTGTAGGAATACACGGGGACAGAGTGCGAGGGGACCGGGAGCCAGTTCGTAGGAGGAGATGCTGCTTCAGTGAGGTAGGCCGTGTTAGTGAGGGAGAAGCATGGCTGACCAGCCCGACCTTGATAGGTCTATAGAGGGCAGCACCATAGTGCCGCGCAGTTTGAAACAGCCTCAGGGTAGGCTGTTTACACACCACACACACACCCCACACACACACCCCACACACACACCCCACACAAACACCCCACACACACACCCCACACACACACCCCACACACACACCACACACACACACCACCCCACCCCTGTTTGCAGATGATGTGAAGTTGATGAGAAGAATTCAATCGGACGAGGACCAGGCAGAACTACAAAGGGATCTGGACAGCCTGCAAGCCTGGTCCAGCAACTGGCTCCTGGAGTTCAACCCCACCAAGTGCAAAGTCATGAAGATTGGGAAGGGCAAAGAAGACCGCAGACGGAGTACAGCCTAGGGGGCCAGAGACTGCAAACCTCAATCAAGGAAAAGATCTTGGGGTGAGTATAACACCAGACACATCTCCTGAGGCGCACATCAACCAAATAACTGCTGCAGCATATGGGCGCCTAGCAAACCTAAGAACAGCATTCCGACATCTTAATAAAGAATCGTTCAGGACCCTGTACACTGTGTACGTTAGGCCCATATTGGAGTATGCAGCACCAGTTTGGAACCCACACCTAGCCAAGCATGTGAAGAAGCTCGAGAAAGTGCAAAGGTTTGCAACAAGACTAGTCCCGGAGCTAAGGGGTATGTCCTACGAGGGGAGGTTAAGGGAAATCGACCTGACGACACTGGAGGACAGGAGAGATAGGGGAGACATGATAACAACATATAAGATACTGAGAGGAATTGACAAAGTGGACAGAGACAGAATGTTCCAGAGATGGGACACAACAACAAGGGGACACAGATGGAAGTTGAAGACTCAGATGAATCACAGAGATGTTAGGAAGTATTTCTTCAGTCACAGAGTTGTCGGGAAGTGGAATAGTTTAGGAAGCGATGTAGTGGAGGCAGGCTCTATACATAGCTTTAAGCAGAGGTATGATAAAGCTCATGGCGCAGGGAGAGTGACCCAGTAGCGGCCAGTGAAGAGGCGGGGCCAGGAGCTTTGACTCGACCCCTGCAACCACAACTAGGTGAGTACAACTAGGTGAGTACACCACACACACACACCCCACACACACCACACACACACACCCACACACACCACACACACACACCCCACACACACCACACACACACACACACCCACACACACACCACACACACCACCCACACACACACACACACACACCCCACACACACACACACACACACACCCACACACACACCACACACACACACCACACACACACACACCCCACACACACACAACACACGACCCTCACACACACACACAACACACACACACACACACACACACTGCGAGGAATAGATAAGGTGGACAGAGACAAGATGTTCCAGAGAGGGGATACAGACACAAGGGGTCACAATTGGAAGTTGAAGACTCCTATGAGTCAAAGGGATGTAAAGAAGTATTTCTTCAGTCATAGAGTTGTCAGGAAGTGGAATAGCCTAGAAAGTGACGTAGTGAAGGCAGGAACCATACATAGTTATAAGACGAGGTTTGATAAAGCTCATGGAGCAGGGAGAGAGAGGACCTAGTAGCAATCAGTGAAGAGGCGGGGCCAGGAGCTATGAATCGACCCTTGCAACTACAAATAGGTGAGTACACACAGATCAGGCACGTATAACAGGAAGGGCACTGCAATGGATCAGAGAATACCTGACAGGGAGGCAACAACGAGTCATGGTACGAGATGAGGTATCACAATGGGCGCCTGTGACGAGCGGGATTCTACAGGGGTCAGTCATAGGACCAGTGCTGTTCTTGGTATATGTGACTGACATGACGGTAGGGATAGACTCAGAAGCGTCCCTGTTTGCAGACGATGTGAAGTTAATGAGAAGAATCAAATCAGATGAGGATCAAGCAGGGCTACAAAGCGACCTGGACAGGCTGAATACGTGTTCCACCAAATGGCTACTCGAATTTAACCCCGCCAAGTGCAAAGTCATTAAGATCGGGGAAGGGCAAAGAAGACTGAAGACTGAGTACATGCAAAGTGGCCAAAGACTGCAAACTTCACTCAAGGAGAAAGATCTTGGGGTGAGTATAACACCGAGCACGTCTTCGGAAGCACACATCAACCAGATAACTGCTGCAGCATATGGGCGCCTGGCAAACCTGAGAATAGCGTTCCGATACCTCAGTAAGGAATCGTTCAAGACACTGAACACCGTGTACGTCAGGCCCATAGTGGAGCGCGCGCGCGCGCACACACACACACACACACACACGGCAGCATGGGAAAGAATGGTAGGGAGTAGGGGGGGGGGAGAGGCACGAGTAGTCAATGTACACTTGACGTACGGGTCTTTACACACAAAAACACACTTTACACACACACACACACACACTTTACACACACACACACACACACACTTTACACACACACACTTTACACACAAACACACACGCGCGCTTGGAATTCAACTGTTTTTTTACAGTAGTTGTTCTGCACGCGCGCTAGCGCGCACACGCAAGCATGCACGCACACACACACACACACACACACACACACACACATGCAACAGGCCTAGTGTCTAATCGACATGTGCCTAGGTTCTTTTCATAGATTTGGTAATATTAACAGACGATGAGCTTGGGTTTTGGTAGCGTTTAATGAGGCGTTGGATATATGGGAGCTGAGAGCCTATGCCTGTGTCCGTCTGTCCTGCACTCAGTCTCGATGGTAACTGAACACTAGGCCGCCTGGCGCTGAGGCATTCAAAAGGCAGGCCTATCATTGGCTGATGCCAGATCACATGGGCAGAGGTTGGAAATCACGTGAACAGCCGTGATGCAGCCGTTATAAGTACAACCCGTACAGCTCGGGCATGCTACGTATGGCGTCTCGACATACAACTACACAAACTAAGGACAACAGGCAACAACTTTCAGCTGATTCTATACAATGTCAAAGTACACAACAGTTAACATTATACTTCACATGGATATTATCTTGACTGAACAATCTACATTACTATATGATGCATCTTGATACTTGGGAATTAATTAAATGAGCTCATTCAAGAATATCATGATAAGAGAGATAAAAAAAAATTTGTTCGATCGAACTGTCTTCATGTGATCTACGAATTCTGAGGAAATATAATTACAAGAAGGTAGTGATTAACAGACAAGGTAGATATGGTGCACACAAATCTATACTGTTAATTCTCAGAACTCGGAGAGAACGTGAACACACAAAAAAAATTTTGAGTAATACTAAGTAGATATTATAACACACAGTTAAACGCTTACTACATATTTATCTATACAGGAGCTGAGTCTCGACCCCTGCAACCACAATTAGGTGAGTACACACGCCCCGATGGCATGGTAGCTAGCGCTCTTTCTTCACGCACGGAGGGCCCGGGTTCAATTCCCGGTGGGGCCGAAACATTTCGAAGTGTTTCGTTACACACACACATACATACAAGAGGCCTAGTGTCTAATCGACATGTGCCTAGGACAAAATGGTAACTAACACACACACACACCACACACACACACACACACACACACACACACACACACACACACACACACACACACACACACACACACACACACATTCACTTCCCCCTCACATGCATTCGCATTCCCATTAAGCTCACACCGCATATAAAAGACGGAAAATCTGATTAATAGCCTAATGTCAACGTTGCAAAAGACGACCATGAAAACTGCTGGGGCTGGCTGGGGTGCGTTCTAGCGTACCACAATCATCTTAGTAATTTACGCTCTAGCTGTCGCCGAAAAATTATCCATGGGTGAAAATTCTTTCCCATCTTCCCCTCCCTCCTCCATCTTTCATTTGAATATTCAGAAGAAGCATTGTGTTTGAATCAATAATTAATTAGCTTGCGATAAAAATGATAAAAAGTCTTTCGTAAAGGACATTTTATATTCGTGCGCGCGCGCGCGCGTGTGTGTGTGTGTACAGCTGCAAAGCAATGCATGAAGTGTCCCCTCAATAGCAGTGATGGAGCAGGTGTGAGGGAGGAGTGAGGAAGGCGCAGAGTGATGGAGCATGTGTCATGGAGGCGTGAAGGAGAGTGAGGGGGCAGTAGTTAAGGAGCAGAAGTGAGGTGAAAAAGGGGAGTGAAGGAGGAAGAATGAGGGAGAAGTGAGAGAGCAGGTGTGAGGCTGGAGTAAGACAGCAGGCAGGGGTGAAAGAGGCGAGAGGAAGCAGCAGTGAGAAGAGGAGTAAGGGAAAACTGAGGAAGGATTGAAGGAGCAGGAGTGAGATGAACAATAAGGTAGGAGTAACAGGCGTCCATTGATTAGTCTACACCACTACGCATGTGTCAGTACATTTACTTTAGTACTGATGGATTGTAAAAATGAGCATCATATGAACAATCATGACATGTATTGAAGGAGACATTTCACCGCTTTCACGAAATCGGAAAAGTCGCCAGAGGCGACAGATATTCCATATTAAATGTTTTGATTTGCATAGATGAGTGTTATGCTCTACAGGTCATTAGTATGGCCTTAGCTTATGCAGCTCTGGTCTGGTCCCCATATTACAGAATGTATGTAAATGCAGCGGAGAACATACAGAGACGGATGGCAACATTAAATTATAACGAATCTTAAAAATAAAGAATTAGTGGCCCGAAGCTACACTTTCTTGCAAGAGTTAGATTGACGGAAGATGTTACTGAAGTAAGTGGGTGGAAGTATGTTTAAACGCAGCAGATATAAATAGGGTACTATAAATTGCTAGCAATGAAAGAGCTCGAATCAATGGAAGTAAATTAGATGAAATCATGTTTGGAAAGAAAATGGGAACGTACTAGTTAACTGACAAAGTTTAATGCGAGTGAAACAAGTCGCCAGGTCGAGTCATCACAGGTAACATGTTAAGTAGCTTCGAAAATAGGTTAGACAAATCTATGATTGATAAGCGTTGGATATGAGAGAAGCCTACCTACTATGGGCCACTGGACCTATTGCAGTGCTCCTCTTGTCGTATGTTTGTATTTAGTAAAATAGGAGTGAGGGAGCAGGCGTGACTGAATAGGAGTGAGGGAGCAGGCGTGACTGAATAGGAGTGAGGGAGCAGGCGTGACTGAATAGGAGTGAGGGAGCAGGAGTGAGATGAGGAGAGAGGGAGGAGTGAAGGAGAGGTAGCGGGCGTGATGTTTACACTATCTGGATGTAACTAATGATACATCTTGCTTGTGATGAATTATTCACTCGCACTTGAAGCGTAAAACCTTCTCTCTCTCCCTCTCTCTCTCCCTCTCCTTACTGGGCCCTGCCGGCCACTCAGCCCCTCAGTCCTCTAGTGGTGGTGCTGATGCTGGTGGTGTTGCTGTTAGTGGTGCTGACACGGGTATTGATGGTGGTGCTGCTGATGATGCTGACAGTGGGGCTAACGGTGGTGTTGACGAGGGTGCTGATGGAGGGTGCTAATGAAGCTGACGGTAGTGCTGATAGTATCAGTGGTAGAGATGCAGCAGTGCTGACTGTGGCATCAGCATTGCTGCTGCTGCTGCTGCTAGTAATGTTGGTGGTAGTGGTAGTGCAGTAGGTGGTGGTAGTCCTGCTGGTGCTGATACTACATTCACATAATATTCAACTCTCTTGAAAGTCAATTACAGACGACGTTTCGGTCCGTCTTGCACTATCAAGTAACAGCCTTGACTTGGTTATGTTCCAGGATGGGCCGAAACGTCGTCAATATTTTTCTTTTGAAAAGGACGATTATTAGTTCCAGCCACTGTATTGTAACGTATTCTTTACACCTCATTTATACCTATGTATCATTGTATCATGTCTACCTAACTATGTATCATTGTACCATGTCTAAATAAACTATTATTATTATTATTATTACTGTTATTACTACTACTACTACTACTACTACTACTACTACTACTGTTGCTTCTATTATTACTACCAACACTACTACTGCTATTACTGTTGCTACTACTACTACTACTACTGTTGCTACTACTACTACTACTGTTGCTACTACTACTACTACTACTGTTGCTACTGCTACTACTGTTGCTACTACTACTGCTGCTGTTGCTGCTGCTGTTACTACTACTACTACTGTTGCTACTACTGCTTCTATTACTACCACTACGACTACTACTACTGTTGCTGCTACTACTACTACTGTTGTTGCTGCTGCTACTACTACTGTTGTTGCTGCTGCTACTACTACTGTTGCTGCTGCTACTACTACTACCACTATTACTACTGCTGCTACTACTACTACTGCTGTTATTACTACTACTGCTGTTATTACTACTATTACTACTGCTGTTATTACTACTATTACTACTACTATTATTACCACTACTACTACCACTACTGATACTGCTGCTACTATTTCTACTATTATCACAATTATTACTATTATTATTAATACTACTACCACAAATATTGCTACTATTACCACCACAAGTATTACACTACTACTAACACCACCACCACAACTATTACTACTTGGCCACTGAGCCCAGTTCAAAACGGGACATCACGAGAAATGATAAATGTCTGCGGGGAATATGATTGCATACAGAGGATCGAGCCAACACTATTGGTGTTCATGGACCTTCACGGGTTGGCTCAGCACTATACATAATAAATACACACACACACACATACATACATACATACATACATACATACATACATATATATATATATATATATATATATATATATATATATATATATATATATATATATATTATATACACAAAAAAATCTGTTCCTACTACTACGAATAGGTAAACGCTAAGACATAATAGTATTTCTCTCCGTATTTGTAATTACCTATTCATAGTCACAAATAGACATACTGTGACAGTATGCAAGATACTGTGTCACCATATATTCCTGATACTGGTATTTACTGCTGGAAATGGAGCGGTCTCCTCCCTCGTTACGTACATGCAGGGGGATACATATATTTAATTACTGCTACTTCCCAGGATCCGCCTTCCATTTATGTCCGTGTTTGTGGATGTCTGCATGTGTGTCTGCATGTGTGTGTGTGTGTGTGTGTGTGTGTGTGTGTGTGTGTTGTGGATCTGTTTGTTTTGGTCGTGCAAGTTTTTGGACTTTTGTGTTTGAAAACGTGTGTGCTTGTGAACGTTTGTGTTAGTGGAAGTGTGTTCATGAACGTGTGCTTGTTTACGTATTTATGTTTGTGTTTGTTCTGTGGGCGTGTGTGTTAGTGGACGTTTATGCACGGGTGTATTTGTGTATGTATATCATTCGTGAATGTGTGAGGTTGTTTATTGTTTGCAAATGTTGTGTTAGTGGAGATTTTTGTTTGTGGACATGTTCTCACGGAGTTTGCTTTGCGAGATTCAAGACTCTGCTCCCGGCCCCGCTTCTTAACCTCATAGAACAGCCGGCATATACCGGTTCCTGTTCACCTGGGCTCTGTTACACTTAAAACTGTGTGTGGAGTTTGCCTTCACCCCCCCCCCCTCATCTAGTTCATTACAATTGTTTACTACACACAGACTGAAGAAATATTTCTTAGCATCTTACTGGCTCATTTGTATCCCTAGCTTTCAACTATGTTCTATTACCTCTCTGTGTCTCGCAGAGGAGTAATATTACCCATCTGTGTGTCTGCGAGATACAGATGGGTAATAGAACATGGGGTAATAGAACATGGGGTAATAGAACATGGGGTAATAGAACATGGGTAATAGAACATGGGTAATAGAACAGGAATAATAGACTTTGTTCTATTAACCCTCTGTAGCCCTTGTTTGACCACTCCTATAGTTTGGCCATGTCTTCTAATATTTCTGTTATCTTAATAGTTTTACGTTATCAACAAACAATGATACGTAGGAACTTATCTCCTCTGGTAGATCATTTAGGGATATTAAGAAAAGAAAGGGTCCTATTGTCAATCCTTTGAGGACCCCACTGGTGATCTTACCCATTCTGATGTTTTCTTCATTTACCGTCATTCTGTTTTCTGTTCTTTAGAAACTCCTTAATTAATTTGAGTACTTTTCCTTGTACTTCTGTCTGCTCTTTCGATTTGTGGGCCAATCCTTGTCTCCCTTACTTAGTTTTCGTTATTATATCACAGAATTCCAGTGCTGGATTTCTACAGTGATGTTGTTCCTCTCCAGATGATTTACCAACTTCTTCCTAATTATCTTTTCCTGAACTTTACTTTATATACATGTCAGTGATACTGATCTATCATTGAGTGTTTCTTGTTTCCCTCCTCCTCTGATGTTTGGATGCTGCTCATCTTCATGTGATCTGTTCCATTCCTTATGCTTATGAGAACTGCTTCTGTTTTCTTTTCTTTTTTTTAGTGAAACTTCTGGTCAGTTCTTTGTATATCGTCATCTTCCGTGAATTCCCCACTCTTCATGTCTTATAACTTTAAGTATTGTCTTCCTTTTCAAATGACAGCATAATGATTTGCTTCTGATTTTGCCTTTGGCATTAAATAGATTATCCTCTTTGTATCCTGGTATATTATGAACGCTCTGTTGCAACAAGGACAGGTGAGTGCAGAAGAGCTGTATTGTAACGAGGGTATGAGAGTGCAGAAAAACTGTTGTAGCTAGTACAGGTGAGTATAGGGAATCCAATTTGCAAACAGGGCAGAGGAGTGTAGGAAAGTTATTGCAGCAAACAAGTGAGTGTAGGATAGCCATATTGCAACAAGGGCAGATGAGTGCATTGCAGTCGTGTTGCACAGAGGTCTTATGATTGCAGGGAAAGCAATATGGCAGCAAGGGTCGGTGAGTGTACAGTCGAGAAGCAGTGTTGTAGCAAGGGTTGGTGAGTATACAGTAGAAAAGCAGTGTTGTAGCAAGGGTTGGCGAGTATACAGTAGAAAAGCAGTGTTGTAGCAAGGGTTGGCGAGTATACAGTAGAAAAGCAGTGTTGTAGCAAGGGTTGGTGAGTATACAGTAGAAAAGCAGTGTTGTAGCAAGGGTTGGTGAATATACAGTAGATAAGCAGTGTTGTAGCAAGGGTTGGCGAGTATACAGTAGAAAAGCAGTGTTGTAGCAAGGGTTGGTGAGTATACAGTAGAAAAGCAGTGTTGTAGCAAGGGTTGGTGAGTGTACGAGAGAGGAAGGAGCAACCAGGCAAGGTTGAATGTTAGGCCACCCAGTTAATACAGGATTTCACTTGGCTTGCTCTGATGAACCCAGTGTATATGGGAGTTACACACTGACACAGACACACACCTAGACACACACACACACGCACCCACCCACCCACACGCACCCACACGCACCCACCCACCCACACGCACCCACCCACCCACACGCACCCACCCACCCACACGCACCCACCCACACGCACCCACCCACCCACACGCACCCACCCACCCACACCCACCTACCCACACACACGCACGCACCTACCCACACACACGCACGCACCCACACACACACTGTAATCGACATGTGCCTAGGACAAAATGGTAACTACACACACACACACACACACACACACACACACACACACACACACACACGCGCGCGGATACACACTCACACTCACAATATCAAGTCACGACTTGATAATAATTTAGGTAATAATATAGGTTAATTATAAATTGTTGCAGATTCAGTATTTTGACCTTTATTCTTCACACTATGGTACATCAGTAGACTTCAGCTCTGAGTTTATGTATATTATTATTTTAATTATTCACACTATTTATAATATTAATATTATTATTTATTATTTGAAGCTCTAAACAGATGTGGGTCATCCAACTCAAAAACAAATGAAGGTTCAGTCCTCTTTCAGTCATGGCGGCCCAGTCTCTGACCAGTCAGGCTGTTGTTGTTAGCCATTTGATATACAAACATGCTGTTGCGTGTTTGGCGGTGCAAACGATAAACACCGTAAAGATTATGATCAAATTCTCTGCGACAACATTAACATCAGCGCTTGTGTCAGCGTCTACGTCAACGTCAACGATCGCTTGACGTAACACCAAAACTCATCGTTGGAATGAATGCCCAGACTTCTTGTGTGTTTTACCGATCGTTAAAACTAACAGAAGAAAAGTTTTAAAGGAAACCCATAATTCAATAACACTGAGTAACAGAGAGACAGAGATTGAAGGGAAGATGGGGAGGGCAAGTCGAGTATTTAATATATATTTTCTTAATTTTAACAGTATTGTGAGCACTGCAGTGTGTGATAGCTTCGCAAGATATAAACATTGTGGATGAGGACACATGTATGCACAACAAGCTTTTACTTAGGACAACTTTTCGATCTAAGTGGAGCTTTTTCTTTGAAGTAAAAACTTATTAAATAGCAAAACGATATGGAAATCGAGGTTTCTGCATACTTATGGCATTGTTTACATTGCCCTTCATTCTGGTAAATAAATAGGTTGTACAAGAGTATCACTTTTCATATTCCATCACACTGGATGGGTGTCTTGCTATATTTCATCGCGCGCGCGCGCATGTGTGTTTGTACTCACCTAAGTCACCTAATTGTGACTACTAGATCCACTCTCTGCTCCATGAGCTTTATCGTACACTCCACTACATCACTCTCCAGATTGTTCCACTTCCTGACAACTCTATGACTGAAGAAATACTTGCTAACATCCCTGTGACTCATCCTAGTCTTCAACTTCCAACTGTGACCCCTTGTTGCTGTGTCCCATCTCTGAAACATCCTGTGTGTGTGTGTGTGTGTGTGTGTGTGTGTGTATGTGTGTGTGTGTGTGTGTGTGTACTCACCTATTTGTGGTTGCAAGGGTCGAGTCATAGCTCCTGGCCCCGCCTCTTCACTGACTGCTACTAGGTTCTCTCTCTCCCTGCTCCATGAGCTTTATCAAACCTCGTCTTAAAACTATGTATGGTTCCTGCCTCCACTACGTCACTTTCTAGGCTATTCCACTTCCTGACATCTCTATGACTGAAGAAATACTTCCTAACATCCCTTTGACTCATAGGAGTCTTCAACTTCCAATTGTGACCCCTTGTTTCTGTGTCCCCTCTCTGGAACATCTTGTCTCTGTCCACCTTTTCTATTCCTCGCAGTTCCTCTGTCCTCTAGTGTCGTCAGGCCGATTTCCCTTAACCTTTCTTCGTAGGACAATCCCCTTAGCTCTGGGACTAGTCTTGTTGCAAACCTTTGCACTTTCTCTAATTTCTTGACGTGCTTGACCAGGTGTGGGTTCCAAATTGGTGCTGCATACTCCAGTATGGGCCTGACGTATATGGTGTACAGTGTCTTGAACGATTCCTTAGTGAGGTATTGGAACGCTATTCTTAGGTTTGCCAGCCGCCCGTATGCTGCAGCAGTTGTCTGATTGATGTGTGCCTCAGGAGATGTGCTCGGTATTATACTCACCCCAAGATCTTTTTCCTTGAGTGAGGATTGCAGTCTTTGGCCACCTAGACTATACTCTGTCTGCGGTCTTCTTTGCCCTTCCCCGATCTTCATGACTTTACATTTGGCAGGGTTAAATTCAAGGAGCCAGTTCCTGGACCAGGCTTGTAGCCTGTCCAGGTCCCTTTGTAGTCCTGCCTTATCCTCGACTGATTTAATTCTTCTCATTAACTTCACATCATCTGCAAACAGGGACACTTCTGAGTCTATCCCTTCCGTTATGTCATTCACATATACCAAAAACAGCACAGGTCCTAGGACTGACCCCTGTGGAACCCCACTCGTCACAGGTGCCCACTCTGACACCTCGTCACGTACCATGACTCGTTGTTGCCTCCCTGTCAGATATTCTGTGATCCATTGCAGTGCCTTTCCTGTTACGTGTGCCTGATCTTCTAGGTTTGCATTAACCTCTTGTGAGGAACTGTGTCGAACGCCTTCTTGCAGTCCAAGAAAATGCAGTTATCCACCCCTCTCTCTCGTGTCTTACTTCTGTTTCCTTGTCATAAAACTCCAGTAGGTTTGTGACACAGGATTTTCCTTCCCTGAAACAGTGCTGGTTGTTGTTTGTAAGCTTGTGCCTTTCTAGGTGCTCCACCACTCTCCTCCTGATGATCTTCTCCATGACTTTGCATACTATACACGTCAGTGACACAGGTCTGTAGTTTAATGCCTCGTGTCTGTCTCCTTTCTTAAAAATTGGGACTACATTTGCCATCTTCCACACCTCAGGTGTTTCAATGGATGTGTTGAAGATTTTTGTTAGTGGCACACACAACATATCTGCTCCCTCTCTAAGGACCCACAGAGAGATGTTGTCTGGTCCCACCGCTTTTGAGGTATCGAGTTCACATATCAGCTTCTTCACCTCCTCCTTGGTTGTGTGTATTTCATCCGGCACTTGTTGGTGTGCCTCCCTATTCTGAATTCCTGGAGACCTTCCTGTCTCCTGTCTCACATACCTCTTGGTCGTTTTTATGAACTCCCACCTTCCTTCCTCATCCTGATTACCTGGTCCTTGACTTGTTTTCTCCTGATGTGGCTATACAACAGCTTCGGGTCCGACTTGACTTTTGATGATATGTCATTTTCGTATTGTCGCTGAGCCTCCCTTCTTACCTGTGCATATTCGTTTCTGGCTCTTCGGCTAATCTCTTTATTTTCCTGGGTTCTTTGTCTTCTGTACTTTTTCCATTCTCTAGTGCATTTAGTTTTTGCCTCCCTACACCTTTGGGTGAACCAAGGACTCGTTCTGGTCTTCCCATTACTTCTGTTTCCCTTGGGAACAAACATCTCCTCTGCTTCTTTGCATTTTGTCACATAGTCGATCATTTCTTTTACTGGTTTTCCTGCCAATTCTCTCCCCACTGAACGTCTTGTAGGAAGTTCCTCATGCCTGTGTAATCCCCCCTTTTGTAGTTTCGTTTTTCCCATCCTATTCATGCTCCCCTCTCCACTTGTAGCTCAACTATATAATCAAAACACAGAACCACATGATCACTAGCTCCAAGGGGCCTTTCATACGTGATATTCTCGATGTCCGAACTACTAAAGGTGAATACTAGGTCCATTCTTGCTGGATCATCCTCACCTCTCTCTCTGGTAGTGTCTCTAACTTGTTGATGCATGAGGTTTCCCAGTACCACATCCATCATCTTGGCTCTCCATGATTCAGGACCCCCATGGGGTTCCAGGTTTTCCCAAACAATCTCCTTGTGATTGAAATCACCCATAACTAGTAACTTTGCTCTCCCCATGTGGGTTCTTCTGGCCACCTCGGCTAGTGTGTCTACTATTACTCTGTTGCTCTCATTGTATTCTTCTCTTGGCCTCCTTGAGTTCTGTGGTGGGTTGTACATTACAGCAATTACCACCTTATGGCCCTCAGACTGGATTGTTCCTACTATGTAGTCCCTTTCGCCCATTCCATCCATTTCTTCCACTTCCTCAAATCCCCACCGGTTCTTAATGAGCAGTGCAACTGATCCTTCCCCTCTGCTCCCTCTATCTTTCTTGAGGATTTGATATCCGGGTGGAAAGATTGCATCTGTTATCATCCTGGCGAGTTTCGTTTCTGTGAGTGCTATTATGTCTGGGGATGTCTCTTTTATTCTTTCATGCCACTTCTCACATTTATTTGTTATTCCATCTGCATTTGTATACCAAACCTTCAACTTTTTTTTAAAACTAGTCTGGGGGTACGTTGGGGTTGGGAAAGTGGGAGACCTGATGAAGAACTATGGGTGGTTGGTGTGAAGGTGGAGTTTGTAATAAGGTGGGTGGGAGCATTGGGTGTGGCATGTGTGTTTTGGGTTAGAATGTTTGGTTGCATTGGGGTTGTCTAGGTTGGGGACATCTGTAGGTGATTGTATTTGAGCTCCCTCCTGAGTCTGGGTTCTCCTGTCCATCTCTTTCCTGCTTTTGTCTTTGTACCCTCTCTTTCAGTTTCTGCCTTTCTTCTCAGGTTCTTTCATGGTCGAGATACACCCACCGGTACTCTGACATATCCCTTAGTCTTGCTTTCTCATGCAGGATCCTGTTTCGAGCCAATTCTGCCTTGAAAATCACTTTGACTGGCCGGATTTTTCCTCTTGCAAACCTGTCTGAAGAAAATTTGCCAGCTGGGTCATGTCATCTTCTCCTATTGCTTTCATGATGCTTTCAATCGCTTTTTTCTCCCCTTGTCTTCTTGCTTCGTAAGTTTCCCCTTCAGCTTCCTGGAGCCCATAAACAAAGACTGATCTCTCTCTTTCATTCTCCCACTGCCTATCCCTATGTAACCCCTGATTCGTTTTAGTTGCCTCCATTGCAGCTTTCCTTTCTTCAATCTCTTCACTGTCTGTTATCCCTTGGCCCAGTGGCCTGTAGCTTTCCCTTCTTAACTTTCCCTGTGCACTGCTGTGGTCTGTTAGGGCTTCTACGTATAGCTTAGCTCTCCTTTTTTTCTACACTCCCCTCGATTGTTCCTGATGTGATCCTCTCTTTTTCTCGGGCTCCACGATGGTCTTGGTGAGTTCAACCTAGTTGTACTCACCTAGTTGTGGTTGCAGTGGTCGAGTCATAGCTCCTGGCCCCTCCTCTTCACTGGCCGCTACTGGGTCACTCTCTGCGCCATGAGTTTTATCATACCTCTTCTTAAAGCTATGAATGGATCCTGCCTCTACTACATCACTGTGTGTGTGTGTGTGTGGGTGGGTGTCCTTTAGTGATTAAAGTACATTTAACTGGTTTTGTATCAGTAATGTGCAGTCTCAATAACCCTCATGTAGTCTATAGACTTCAAACCTAGTCAAATTGGGACATGTAAGCAAATAAAACACAGTCGTAGCACTACGATGTTTATTATGGAAACTTTTTGCTCACTGGGAGCTTTGTCAGTTCAGTACAAGGATCAAATCTTCTCCTTATTTTT
>WNWK01041747.1:0-16309 GCA_009830355.1 Cherax destructor | reverse complement strand
CAGCCTGAAAGTTTTTTGGGCCTGGGGGATAATTAACCTAGCTTCGAAAATGATGGACATTAATTCCAGCTAATTAAGACTAATGTCTGTTTAAACCCAAAAGTAATTCCACATCTCCGGTTTCCCCAAGGACCATAAAAAACTTGTTTTGGGACGCCCCTTTGTTCTGCACTTAGAGAACACTGTTGACACCAAATTTTGAGACATTTCCCAAAAGACACAAGTGGCTAGGGGAAAATTTTATTGGGGCTGTTTAAAGATTCCCCCCCACTTCTTACGTTTTCATGAAATTTTCCACCCGAAACCCCAACAAAAATCGGAAAAGAAAGAAACCCCCAGGCATACCCCCAAAAAAGGGTAGAGGCAAAGAAAAATCCAAACCATGGCAAAAAAAAGGTACCAAAAGCCTCCAAAAGGGGTTTTTTTTAGTGCCAGGAAAAAAAAAAAACAGGAAATGACGAAATTGTACCCAAAACTGCAATCATTTTTTAGGGGAAACCCCAACCCAGGGGCCCCCCCCCAATACAAAATTTAGAGCCGGAAAAAGACCCCCAAAATTTAAACCCCCTTCTTTCATTTTGAAATATGGGCCGGCCCAAACAAACAACAAGGTACCAAATTTCGGGGGTTTTAAAAAATTAAACCTATGTTTGGGTTTTAAAGGCCCCACAAAGAGATCACTTAGACAAAAAAAATTGGATCCCAAAACCACGGGGGAAAAAGTAAAGAAAAAGGGGTTGGGGTTTTTTAAAAAGAGTCACTTATATGTTCAAAAACCCCCCCAAATCCTCAAATAGTAGTTGAAGTATTAGAAAATTTAAAAATAAAACCTGGTCATCGGGGTTGTCTAAACCCCCCCGTCCTCCAACAATTCCAAAAAATTTAAAATTGACCCTGTCGGAAAAAAATTTCCAAACTCCTCCCCCCCAAAATCTTGCTACTGGGGGTTTAACCCCAGGGACCTAAAAAAGGGGGAACATTGAAACAATGGGTAGAGAAAACCAGGAGGCAGCTCAGATGAAAATTTACACTTTAAAGAATTTTCCTGCCCCAAATTCCCCTTTAAACCAGCAAATAAACCCACAAGATTAGAAACCACCTCATTTCCCCAAAATGTGTGATCCGAAAAAATTAAAAAAATCTGGGGCCCCAAAAAAAGGGTCCAGAATGAACCCAAAAATAACAAAAAGGGGTCAGCCTGGGGAGCTTTCCCCAAAATTTAATTAAAAAACAAAAAAAGGTAAAAAAAAACCAAGCCCCAAAGATATAAACTGGGAAGATTGCCTGCATCAGGGGGCCCAACCCCATTCTGAAAAAATTAACTCTGTGGTACTTGAGGTTTGCTCGGCAAATTCTTAAAAAAAGGGGGAAAAATGAACCCGGGAAAAAGAGAGGCGCTCCCAAAAAGGAAAAACAGAATAACGGGGGCTAAGGGGCCAATATCTCTGAAATAGAGGGGCCTAGGGAAAAGAAACATCAATTAAAAAAATAAAGGAATCTTATGAATGACACGGGGAACAAAAAGCCATAAAAAAATTTAAAAAAAATTTTTTTCTTTTTCCATGAAATAAAAATCGGGAAAAACAACCAGAGGGCCCCCCACTTAAACCGGGGGTTCCACACGATCCCCAGAAAGGTGAGTTATTAAATCCCAGTATGACTCAGTTTTGTGACCAAAAATGTTTTTAAAAAAAAATGATACTTAACAGACTGTACTAAAAATCCCCCTCTCCCCCCCTTAGGGTTTCCCCCAAAAAGGAAAGAGGGGCAGAATTGTACCCACCTTTCCCCCCCCACCCTCTACTAGTTTTACCACATTTTTGGGGATCTAAAATCCCATTTGATCCCCAACAGAACTGTTATACTACAAACAACCAAAATGAATATTGGTGGAGCCTACTCTGCTGGATAATGGAACCTTAAAAGGATCCTCTGTCCTCTCCAAAAAGGCTTTAGAAGCGAGTCAAAGAAATGCCCCTTAAAAAACCGGGGGGGAGTTCTCAGTCCCATGCTTTTTAAAAATTTCCCAAAAAGCCCTCCAAATCCCTTTACCCCCCCCCCCCAAAAACCCATATGGCTATAAGCTTGTGATGACATCATGACCCAAACAACAGGGCATAAAAATGAGTTCCGTTCTTAATGAAGTTCAAGAATTTTAATCGACTAGGCCTCATAATATCTTCCCTAAAACAAAGATATTAACAAGCAAAGACATCCCCCCCCCCATCTTTTTTTGGGTGAAAAATTTGTTTTAAAACACAGATATTTTTTGGGTAGATGCCCCTTTTAAAATCTCTTCCCAAAATTTAAAAAAAAAATGCAAAGATAGAAAAAATTTTCTTTTTGTTGCTGGAAAAACCCCCTTGGTGCAATGTGAAAATCGCGAGAATGATGTAAAGTATATTAGGCCCTTAATTGACTATTCCTTTATGTTGTTTATGAAAATTTTTCCCAAAAATTTATTTAATGAAAATGAAACCTTCGGGGAAATTTTTTGGGCCCAAAACCCCGGTTCTTAAATGAAAAAAGGGCTTGGTTTATGTATCAGTTTTTGGTTGTTGAATTAAATTACTGGTTTTAAAAAAAGTTAAGAAATGAACCGACACCAAAATGAATCTTACTAAATGTCAAATAAAATCAGATCAAAATGGATTTTAAAAACATGCAATTAATTAATTTTACAACCTGCATGAATTGACACTGTGGCAACAAGACACCCCCCCATGGAAGATGTGTTCATTTAATATCAATACCTGCAAGTCCCCCCCAAAAGCTAAATTTAGTAACCCCCTTCCTTAAACATTTTTAAAGCAACTGCTCAAGAAAAAAATTTTTTTTGGGTGGGGAAATAAGTTATCTCAGTTATATACACTGATGGATCTAAAAGGGGTCTTTGGGGGGGTGATCTGTCTGGTTCCACCCCCCTAGTTAAAAACAATAAAAATTTTTTAACTGGGCATAAGAATTAACAACGGGGCCACACTGAAAAAATGAATTTTTGAATCCTTTAACTAAAGAAATTTATGACACTGAGCTTGACTCTATCATCATTATGTTCTATGTCATCATTAAGTCTTACTCCCTATAATGCTTAAAAATCCATTGGGGGAAACCAATTGTCTTTAAAAACCGGACAAAAGGTTTAAAATTTCATGGATTCCGACATTGGGTTTTTTCCCCTTTGATGTTGAAATTTTTCAAAAAAAAGGACCCAAAGAATGTAAATATAACTTTGGTATATCTGTGTCTAACATTAGGAAATTTTTAGGGGGGAAATAAATAATGAAAATGATAGCTATAGGGAAAGCAGTTAGAAAAACCTTTTGGAGATCTATAAACCCACTATGATAACATGAATGGAATAAGTATGTTTTTTGGGGCAACTTGCAATGTGAACAGACTATTTTTGTTTAGTGGCCAGGCTTTTTGGGGGGCCCAAGATTTTCCTTTTGGGGGTAAGATATTTAAACTAAATGCAAATTATGTATCAGGATATGGTCACGCTTAACACTATGTGCTGAATTGTCCATTTTTGAGGAATATAGAGAAAAGATAATAACCTTTTGCATGTCAAAATTTTTTATTGAAGGAGGGTCCCCTTATTCAAGAAATTTCCAAATTTTTGTAACAATAAGAACTGAGAAAAAACCCCAAAAAATTTCCCTGAGGCCACTGTGTCAGGGGCGAGAAGTTTAAATTTTTTCATAAATAAATACCTTTAAAGATAATTTAAATGAGAAAAACCAAACAAAACCCCTTTGGGGGTAGTGCCTGGTTTTTTTATCCAATTTTGCGCTCCGTCCAGGGTGGGTATGGGGGGAAAAAACCAACTTGGTAAAAAAAAAAAAAATCTGGAGCCACAACCCAATGAAAAAAAAACCAAATTTTTTTTAAGAAGAAAAGACGTGCCTTTTTGGGGTCATAAACCCCAAATACTTGAAAACAAAATAACCCATGCACTCCCCCCGGCCCAGACTCATAACCCCATAAGAACTGAGCCCCCCCCACATGCTTTTTAAAACCCCATGGGGGGGAGCATGGACATGGGACGTCCCAGCCAAAAAAAACAGACAACCCCCCCCCAAAAGGGGGGGGCAAACAAAGAACTACAGACCAATTGCGCTAACGTCCCATATCATAAAAATCTTTGAAAGGGTTCTAAGAAGCAAGATCGCACCCATCTTGATACCCATCAATTGCACAACCCAGGATAGCATGGGTTTAGAGCAGGCCGCTCCTGTCTGTCCCAACTACTGGACCACTACGACAAAGTCCTGGATGCTCTAGAAGATAAACAGAATGCAGATGTTATATACAAGATTTTGCAAAAGCCTTTGACAAGTGTGACCAGTAATAGCACACAAAATGCGTGATAAAGGCATAACTGGAAAAGTTGGTAGATGGATTCCATAATTTCCTAACACGTAGAAACAAAGAGTAGTAGTCAACAGAGTAAAGTCTGAGACAGCCTGTGAAAAGCTCTGTTCCACAAGGCACATACTTCCCATCCTATTCCTCATCCTCATATCAGACATTGACAGGGATATAAGCCACAGTGCTGTGTCTTCCTTGCAGATGACACCCGAATCTGTAACAGTGTCCACCGTTGAAGACACTGCAAGACTCCAAGCAGACATAAACCAAATTTTAAATGGGTGCAGAAAACAATATGAGTTAATGATGAGAATTTTAATTACTCAGATACGGAAAACGTGAAGAAATTAAAATCTCATCGGAGTACAAACTAATTCCAACCACACAATAGAGCAGAAAAACTAATGTCAAAGACCTGGGAGTGATCATGTCAGAGGATCTCACCTTCAAGGACAAAAATGTGAGCAATTGCATCTGCTCGAAAAATGACAGGATGGATTATGAGAACTCAAAAGCAGGGATGCCAATCCCATGTTGACACTTTCAGATCACTTGTTCTATCTAGGCTGGAATATTGCTGTACACTAACTGCACCTTCAAGGGGGTAAATTGCTGACCTTGAAATGTCAGAGAACCTTCACTGCCGCATAAGTGGATAAACCCCTCAACTTCTGGGAACACTTGGTTCCTAAACCTTCTCTAGAACGAGGGGGAGAGATACATTATTATATACATGGAAAATTCTGGGGCTTAGTACCAAACTTGCACACAAAAATCACCCGTATTTAAAGCAAAGACTGGCAGGCGTGTAACATCCCCCAATGAAGAGCAGGAGTGCCACTAGCACGTTGAGGGACAACACAAAAGTGTGAGGGCCCAAGATTGTTCAACTGCCTTCCAGCATACATCAGGGGATTACCAACAAGCCCTGGCTGTCTTCAAGCAGGCACTGGACAGGCACCTCAAGTCGGACCTGATCAGCCGGGCTGTGGTTTCGTATGTTGGACTGCGTGGGCCAGCAGTAACAGCCTGGTTGATCAGGCTCTGGTCCAACATGAGGCCTGGTCACAGACCGGGCCGGGGGGCGTTGACCCCTGGAATTCTTTCCAGGTAGACTCCAGGTAGACTATTAAGAAAGGGTTAACTCACCTGATGTAGATGAATGGTTCAGAGAACCGACAAGTTGTTAAATTAGACACATATGCAACACTTGGGTATCTTTATTGGGGAAACGTTTCGCCACACAGTGGCTTCATCAGTCCAATAGAAAGAAGAAAGTAGTAATAAAAGGAGGAGTTTGAGGTAATCAGTCCCTCGGCCTGAGTCGATGTGTTCAGTCCATCAATCTTGAAGTAAATACCCAATACCCAAGTGTTGCATATGTGTCTAATTTAACAACTCACCTGATGGAGTGGACATGTGTATCCTGGACTTCCTAAGCTATAAACCTCCAAATACCATGTGCACTGAAGAAAGAGTCTTATCTGTAAATTAAGGTGGTATTAGTGACCTGCCTGCACCTCAGAGTTCCCTGGTTTCAAAGGATATCCCTTAAGCAATATGCAGTAAGTGACACTAGCTTCTGGACTAATACTTAAGGGAAATTGCCCACAATTATTACCTTATAGTGGGCCTTCGCCCCTATAACCCACAGCTCAAATAACCCCACCTTACCCGAATATCGCCGGCCAGCTTTACCAAGAGAAATGCAGAGTATATTATCTTACTGTGGGGCCTGGGCCAGAGACGATTCCACAGTACGCGGGAAGCCTCTGTGGTTCTTGGTTCCCAGGCAAGTATTTTGAAGACACGTGGGGACCGAGCTCTTTGCTCTTAGTACCCTGTTAACACCACGGTGTCCAAGTCAAGAAGAAGGACTAGCGCCTCTCCCGCTTAGATTCAAGTGTGGAGCTGCTAGTTCTCGTTAGCTAACATAATCTAATGTTCTTATTTAAGGCTTATATCTACCTATGTTAGAGTGCTAGAGCTACAGTATTAATATCTAACGTTGCCTCAATAATCCTAATATTAGTTTCTAACTGTACAAACTTGCCTAGGTGTTCCCAGGGGAATAAATCTATCAATTAAAATGTACATAATAGTTACCTCCTCAACTCGAATGTGTGTATGTTTTGGTTGGGTGTGTGGTTCCTGAACTCCGAGGGCCGATCCGTGGTATGTTTAAGGCTCCTTACGGCTCACTTACCCTGTGGAACTCGGGTGACCCAAAAGTTTCACACTCCATAAACATACTTATCTCGTTCATGTTATCATAGTGGTTATAGATCTACTCAGGCTTCTAACTGCATTCCTATAGCTATCATTTTCATTATTTATTTCTCTCCTAATATTATTCCTAATGCTAGACACAGATATACCAAAGTTATATTCTACATTCTCCTTATGGGTGCTCTTCTTGGCTAACATATTAACTTTATCATGAAGGAGTAAGATGTGTAGAGGGGACCAATAGCAAGATTGTCACAAATTCTGAAAGCGAGTGTAAGGCTGATGAACAAGGTGGTGATGGTGTCCTTAATTACGGTAATGACGAACCCAACATATTAGGGGCTTTTGGCATGTACATCTCATTAATAACTATGTTTCTTGTCTACCATGTATCATTGTACCATGTCTCAATAAAGTATTATTATAGTGAGCATCATGCTGAGGGCAGTGTTGTCTATGATGTTAGTAATAGTTATGAGTGTAATATAAGTGGTGATGCCGAGTGTGATGAGGGCAGTGGTTTCCATAATGTTAGTAATAGTGATGAGTGTCATATAAGTGGTGGTACTGAGTGTGATGAGGTTAACCACATTGACATTAATGTTGAATATAGCACTGCTGAAAAATGTAATGAACACAATGTTGGTAGTGGTGTTGGTGATAACAGTTATAGTGATGAATGTAATGCTAGTGGAGGAGGGAATGTGAGTAGTGGTGCCACCTATCATACATTCACACATGAACAGCGTCGTGCTCTGTGTAAACAAAGACTCCCACGAGGCCTCAGAACTGGAAGTGCACTTAAAAACTCATGTACCAGGGTAACACTGCTGAGAAACTAAGCCAGATCCCAGGACTTCTATAATGGATCAAAACTCGTATAAACTTTCCATATTGAGTTGGAACATTGCATCACTTAAAAAAAGACTCCCTGACCTTCATCATAAAGTAACCATCGAACCCATTGATATTGTGTGTCTACAAGAGTGCAGAGTCCTGAAAATCCCAGCCCCTAAATTGCCATCATTTGTTGCACCTCAAATCTACTAACTCTTGTGTTCTATATATTAAAAATCACTTCCCCATCAACTTCTCACACATAAGAAAACAGAGGGGCTACAATACCATGGTGTTAGGATTTATATTGGGAACTCTGCTCTCAACATATTTAACTTGTATGCTCCTGCTGATAAGTTGAATTACTTGGAGCTCCCAACTTGTGCTCAGTCTGAGCCTACTCTTATCATTGGAGATTATAATGCAAGACACAAAAGCATTGGAAACTCAGTTTGGTAATCGTAATGGTAACCAACTGTTGTCACTGTTAAATAGTCATGATAATGTGCAAATTGCGCTGTATAACCCTTGTGGTTTAGCGTTTCTTTTGATTATAATAATAATAATGTGCAAATTGTAGGTGACCTTGAACCCACACATATCTATGGAGGCATCCTTGATCTGTGCCTTGGCTTCAACATTACTATAATAATAATAATATAATAATAATAATAATAATAATAATAATAATAATAATAATAATAATAATAATAATAATAAATTATAATAATAATATTTTATTTCGATGCAAGTTACAAGTATACATAGTTATTGGTAGTTACAATTATAAAACTGTAATGCAAGGAGAGTCACTGGCATGCCATGGCATTAGGGGCAGCTTATTCTAAAGACTTATTCACTAAGTACTTCAGTTCAGTTCAGTTCAGACTCTCAGGTAAGGACCCACTAGGGGCGAGGGGGAAGTGGGGACAGACGAAGAATAGCCGGTGAGAGGAAGAGCTGAAGTAGAAGAGAAAGAGTCAGGACTAAACCCAACAGTCTAACTACTGGAGATTACTAAGTACTTAATACTAGAGAAATTGATTGAGTTTATTCTAGTTGTATATTATTTCAAATTACAATATGATTATACATACTATTAAAATACAACACTAGAGAAATTGGTTGAGTTTATTCTAGTTGTATATTTTATTTCAAGTTACAATATGTTGATGCTATATTAGTAAAATAACAATACTAGAGAAATTTATTGAGTTTCTTCTAGTTATATATTTTATAAGTATGTAATCTCAGTAGTTAGACTGTTGGGTTTAGTCCTGACTCTTTCTCTTCTCCTTCAGCTCTTCCTCTCACCGGCTATTCTTCGTCTGTCCCCACTTCCCCCTCGCCCCTAGTGGGTCCGGTGGAGGTGTTGATTCACCGGGAAATCTCCCGGCCCGGGTCTTTACCAGATGGCGACCCGGCTCCGGCTCCCAGGCGTGGGAGTAGCAGAGACCGAAGTCTCCCATGGGAGGGGTTACCCCTCAGCGGTGGGACCAACTGGTCCCAGGCCTAGCCATATTCGCCCACAAGCACGTAGGTAGATAGTTGCTAGGCCCCTCTGGTCTGCCACCTTCCCCGCCTCAAGGAGGCTGACGGGAAGGGCAGGCTTGCGAGCCGCAGATGGTAGCAAGCTCCAGCTTTGGCACCTACCCTGCCCTAGAAGGGCTGGGCATGGTGATCGACCCCCCTAGTGGGTCCTTACCTGAGAGTCTGAACTGAAATATATTTTATTTCAAATTAACAAAATGATGATACTATACTATTTTAAATGACAATATGATGATATGAAATTGCAACAAGTGTAAAGGAGAATGACAATATAAAACTGAGATTATCTTAAGTAAAATAACATTGGGTTTGAAAGTTTTTTACAGTATGAGTATTTAGTATAGGGTGAGTAGGTGATTTTTGAGAAGAGTCTTGAATTGATTTTCCGACAAGGTTAATTAATATTTACTGGTAATGAATTCCAGATTATGGGGCTCTTTATGTGCAATGAATTTTTACATTGGTTAGTATGGACTCTGGGTATGTCAAATAGTGATCTGTGTCTTGTGTCGTGGTCGTGGGACCTATTAAAGTTGTTGAGGAGAATTTTGAGCGGAGGGTTGATATTAGCATGTAGAGTTTTATGTATGTAGAAGGCACATGAATAGGTATGAATATTTTTATGGTGAGTAGTTTTAAAGTTTTGAATATAGGTGGAGTATGCTGTCTAGAGTGGGAATTTGTTATCATCCTGACTGCCAGCTGTGAGTCTTCCATTGTAACAGATATATCATCAGACCATTTCCCAAGGCTAACCTCACTAGATATAAGTAATACTATCCTTCCTGGTGGAATATTCAAACGGAAACATTTTAATGTTTCCCCTGATCAACATGATGACTTTGTTGCACATGTGACTGACTGATATAATTCCTATGAGTGTTCCTCTGTTGAGACCTTTAACAATGACCTTGTGAGCAGTATTCAGAACTACTTAGAGCCGCCTTAAAAACCTCTTGGAACTCTTAACCCAACCAACTTCTATAACAATCATACCTCCTATAATAACCATACTTATTACAATGATCCTAAACTTCGAACACTGAAACGTACTGCTCGCAGAATAGGCCTAGCCTATAGAAAACATCGTACCCCTGGAATGCTGAAGCTCTTTCAAACTGCCCTTGCTGCTGCCAGAGAGCGTATGACAAAGCTGCGGCAAACTGACTGGGAAAAGTTTGTCAATGGTCTCAATGCTCACACCCCACTTAGCCGAGCATGGAGGGACATAAATAGAATTAAGGGTAACAACTGGTCAGATAGCGCACTCTCATCCCTTACATAGGGCGAATGAGCTAGTCAGTGCTTGGGCTGTTACATCAAGCTATGAAAATCTTCCCAGTACCACACAGGCGAAATTAAATGACAAATATGATGCTAGGGAGAGACTTGTTTGTTTTATGCTCAGCAAGGAAGATGACTGTAATATTCCTTTCACTAACTTTGAACTTGATGCAGCACTAACTAAAGGCAACTCCACGTCGCCTGGTGAGGATGGTATTACTTACTACATACTAAGATTGCTGTGTCGAGTACCAGGTAATCCTTTACTCGAATTATACAGGCAGGCGATGTAACATCCCCCCAATGAAGAGCAGGGGTGCAACTAGCACGTTGAGGGACAACACAATAAGTGTCAGGGGCCCAAGATTGTTCAGCTGCCTCCCAGCATACATCAGGGGGATTACTAATAAACCCCTGGCTGTCTTCAAGCAGGCACTGGACAGGCACCTAAAGTCGGTACCTGACCAGCCAGGCTGTGGTTCGTACGTTGGACTGCGTGCGGCCAGCAGTAACAGCCTGGTTGATCAGGCTCTGGTCCAACATGAGGCCTGGTCACAGACCGGGCCGCGGGGGCGTTGACCCCTGGAATTCTCTTAAGGTAAACTCCAGGTGAGCTATGTAACTGGGGAGCTCCGTAAATCTTGGACCAACAGCCTCATCATTCCCATTCCTAAGACCAATCAACAAAACTCATTTCGCCCAATATCTCTTACTAACTGCTTGTGTAAAACATTTGAGAGGATGATTCTTAATCGTCTCTTGTACAGAATCAAACAATTGTTGTTCACCCGGTTGCATGGTTTCATGCATGGAAGGAGCTGTGAGTCAGGCACCTGAAGTCGGTACCTGACCAGCCAGGCTGTGGTTCGTACATTGGACTGCGTGCGGCCAGCAGTAACAGCCTGGTTGATCAGGCTCTGATCCAACATGAGGCCTGGTCACAGACCGGGCCGCAGGGGCGTTGACCCCTGGAACTCTCTCCAGGTATACTCAAGTGTGCATCATTGCATAGCCACCTTTCTCACCCTGCACACTGACAGCTCATACACTACCTTCCTTGACCTTAAATCTGCTTTTGATGTTGCCAACCGACATGTAAGATTTTTAGATTTTGCCACCGAAGTGGCTAGTTTATTGTGCACCCCATATCCATCCTGTGGACGGTAGCGCAAGAGCATATGGATACACAAAAGCCCTAGGCACTAGGCCCCAAAAGGGTTAACAATTGTACATTTGGATTTATATCTACATTTCACTTATCTGTTACAAGCAAATTTAGGAAATTTGCTTAGTATAACTGGTATCTTATTTTCATTAATAAGATATCTTGACATGTCACATAGGTTATTATACTATCTATCTCTATATTCCTCAATAAGTGACAATTAAGCACATAGTGTTCAAGACAGTGACTATAAAAAACATACCACGGGTGGTGAACCCGCGGTCAGAGAGTCTCAAAACTCCAGAGACTCTCTGACCGCGGGTTCGAACCCCACCCGTGGTATGGTTTGTTTGCAATCGTGTCATTACGACCTCAATAAGTGGTCAATTAAGCACATAGTGTTCAAGACAGTGACCATATGCCTGATCACATAATTTGCATTTAGTTTGATCATCATCTGTGTCTCCCAAACTGCCACTACAACATCAGTCAGTCTGTTCACATTGCAAGTTGCACCATAAACATACTTATCTATGTTCATGTTATCATAGTGGGTTATAGATCTACTCAGGCTTCTAACTGCATTCCTATAGCAATCATTTTCATTATTTATTTCTCTCCTAATATTATTTTTAATGCTAGGCACAGATATACCAAAGTTATATTCTACATTCTCCTTCTGGGTGCTCTTCTTGGCTAACATATCAACTTTATCATGAAGGGGTAATCCAATGTGTGATGGAATCCATAGCAATTGTACATTAATTCCTTTGTCCCGGATTTTTGAGTATCTATACCTGGCTTCTCCAATGAGCATGCTGTTAGAGTCATTATATGAGTCAAGAGCCTTCAATGATGACATAGAATCAGTAATGATCATAGAATCAAGCTTAGTGTCATAAGTTAGCTTTAGTGCCATTAGGATTGCAAACAATTCAGTTTGCAGTGTAGACGCCCAGTTGTTAATTCTTATGCCTAGTTCAACAGATTTATTATTGTTCTTAACTAGGGAGATGGCAACCAGAGCAGATGCAGCCCTGCCAGAAGACTCCTGTTTAGATCAATCAGTGTATATAACTTGTGATAACTTATTACTACCAGCTAGGCGAGAAATTTCTTCTTGAGTAGTTGCTTTAACAAGTGATTTAAGGAAGGGATTACTAGCAATGAGCTTCTTGGGAGGGACTTGCAGGTATGTGATATTAAATGAACACATCTTCCATGGAGGGGTGAAATGCTCTTGTTGCCTACAGTGATACAATTCATGCAGGTTGTAAAACTTAAAGTAATTGCATGTTTTCACAGTCTTCTGTGTTGTTCCAGGGGCAAAGAAGTATAACTAAAAACTTTGAATTAGGAACCCCACAGGGAGGTGTGCTCAGTCTCACTCTATTCAATATTCTAAATAATGCCTTACTTAATGCTATGCCTAGCCAGCCCCATCATTATATGATCAGTTTCGCTGATGATATAATGATTCACACCACCGGATTCTCCAACACCCAAAACATCCTTAACCATGTACTAGCCTCGTGTCAAGACCTGGGGTTGATAATCTCTACTGATAAAACGAAGATACTAAATAGGCGTCCTCCTCGGCAGAGAGGCACAGTTCGCCAGATCCAGTTGCATGATGGGTCTCTTCTAGAATATGTAAACAGATACAGGTATCTAGGCTTTGAGGTCCCACTACTTGGACCTGTTGTAACGAGACTTTGTCGTCAATACAAAGAAAGGTTGAGAGCACTTAGAGTTGTGGCAGGGTTTCACCCCAGGTATGGTGCTAATGTTAAAATTGTGAAAATGATGTATCTTGCTTATGGTCACTGTCCTGAACACTATGCGCTTAATTGTCCACTTATTGAGGAATACAGAGATAGACAGTATAATAATCTATGTGACATGTCAAGATATCTTATTAATGAAAATAAGATACCAGATATATTAAGCAAATTCCCTAAATTTGCTTGTAACAGCTAAGTGAACTGTAGATATAAATCAATATGTACAATTGTTAACCCTTTTGGGGCCTAGTTCCTAGGCCTTTTGTGTATCCATATGCTCTTGCGCTACCGTCCACAGGATGGATATGGGGTGCACAATAAACTAGCCACTTCGGTGGCAAAATCTAAAATCTTAGATCATTGGTTGATTATGCTGCGCCACTACTTGCTCTTGTGTCTGACTGGAAGCTTGGAGGGTTGGAAAAACTGCAGAACGAAGCAATGAGGATCATTTTAGGATGCCCTCGTACTGCCAAAATTTTAAATATGCAGAAAGAACTTGATATTCCTAGCATCAGTGATCGTGTTACTGAAAGAAATATCCTAATTGCGGTTAATATGATCAGGCAAGCCCATTCAAACCCCTGCACAGAAGCCCTCCAAACTTTCCTCAGCACTGGTGAACATCCCTCCAGATGGATCGAAAAAACTGGAACCGACCTCCGCATGTATCAGATAAATGATCTATGTCAAGTAAGGCAACAGCGGCACTTCTCCGCTCCATGGAATATTACCTTATTCCAAACTACCATCCCTCCATTTCCCCCCAAACTACTTCTTAAATCACAACCAAAGCTTCGCCTTGAAGCCAAACATGATGCCTTAAGCTGTATTGATAATTAGTCAAACAGCTCACACTCTCACAAATTATTTACGTGGATGGTTCTGTTCACCAATCCACTGGTGCAGCTGGTAGTTTAGTTTGATATCTTTATTATGCACCCCATACCCATCCTGTGGGCGGTAGTCAAAAGATTACAGAGGTACATAATGGGTCCAGGGACTGGACCCCAAAGTTTTGATAGCTGAGCAAGTTACAAAGGTAAAGTGCTGCTGTTGTCATGCAGAGTGATGACTCTATTAAAGAAATTGGGGCCTCTACCCTTCAGACAGAACTGTTTGACATACTCCTTGCACTCAAATGCGTCCATGTATCTATGGTTGAATCTTTAATTGTAACTGATTCTCTGTCATCCATAAATGCTCTCAACTCATTAAGTATAAATTGTGGCATGCTTGTGTCAGAAGCCAGATACAGGTCTGGTAGGTTTGTTGATAGTAGAGTCAGAGTGTACATGCTGTGGATTCCATCTCACATTGGTCTTCAGATGCATGATAGAACTGATAAATTGGAATAAGTTTTATGCTTTCAAAGAAGGGGTAGATTACAATCTTGGCTTGTCAGTTAGCAGTTTGAGAACAATAATACGAAAAGAACTTCAACTGAATTTTTTTGACTTAAGACTAAGGGAGATTGACACCAGTCTGTCCATCTATCATCATTCCATCATGCAGGAGGAGCCACATGTCTATGGTGCATCCAACAAAATAAGCAGACTCTTGGATGCCACTAATGCCCGCCTCCGGCTGGGTTATAAGTATCTTTGGCAGGTTAAATCACCACCACCAGTTGTAGACCAAACGAAATGTAAACTTTGCCAGATGGACTATTGTCACACCCTGCGTCATTATGTACTGGAGTGCGATAAAATTAATGAATTCAGAGACAACTCACTCACAGGTACTGTCACCAATTATAGCAACACTATTCAACAAATCCATTGAAGCCTCTACCTTCCCATCAATCCTCAAAATAGCTAGGGTCACCCCGATCCACAAAGGAGGTGATCAAACAGACTTGAATAATTACAGACCAATTTCTAATTTACCACTGCCTTCGAAAATCTTCGAAAAATTAATTCATAGACAGATCTATTCCTACCTCGTCTCACAAAATGTACTCAAAGCCTGTCAATTTGGATTCAGGACCAACAAGATTACAAATGATAATATTATACACATGCTAGAGTTAATATACACCGCACTTGAGAAGAAAGAAGTCCCACAGGGAATCTTCATTGATCTACGCAAAGCTTTTGATACAGTCGACCATGACTTACTGCTCACAAAATTAGCACACTATGGTATAAGGGGCACTCACTCAACTACGTAAAGTCTTACCTTAGTAACAGAAGCCAATACGTGTACACAAATGGAGCGAACTCTTCCACACAACAAATTACAGTCGGAGTCTCCCAAGGAAGTGTCCTGGGGCTACTCCTATTCCTCATTTACATAAATGACCTACCAAATGCATCACAACTACTCAAACCCATATTATTTGCAGATGACACAACATATGTCTTCTCTCACCCAAATCCAGTCATACTGGCCAACACTGTTAATGCCGAATTACAGAAAATATCAACATGGATGACGACTAACAAGCTTACTCTCAATACTGACAAGACCTACTTCATACAGTTTGGAAACAAAGCCACAAATGTTCCACTTAACATAACGCTCAATGGTTCACCCATCACAAGACTCACAGAGAGAAAATTCCTAGGAATCCACCTTGACAGTAGCCTTAAATTCCAAACACACATACAACAAATTTCCAAGAAAATCTCAAAGACAGTAGGCATATTATCAAAGATACGCTACTATGTGCCTCAATCAGCTCTCCTTGCACTATATCATTCACTAATCTACCCTTATCTGTGCATGTGGATCAACAATATTAAATCACCTTAGACCACTCATAACCCAGCAAAAGGCTGCAGTCAGAATGATAACAAACTCCCACTCTAGACAGCATACTCCACCAATATTCAAAAGTCTAAAACTACTCACCGTAAAGAACATTCATACTTATTCTTGTGCCTACTACATACATAAAACTCTACACTCTAATATAAACCCTCCGCTCAAAATTCTCCTTACCAACTTTAATAGGACCCATGACCACAACACAAGACACAGATCACTTTTTTATATACCCCGAGTCCATATCAACCTATGTAAAAATTCTATGCACATAAAGGGCCCCAGAATCTGGAATTCATTACCAGTAAATACTAAA
>WNWK01041746.1:0-16309 GCA_009830355.1 Cherax destructor | reverse complement strand
CAGTGATGTAGAAGTGTATTGTAGCTACAGTGATGATAGCAGCAACAGGCAACCATCTGAACCATGACACGTCATTATATATATCATTATGATATTCATAGGGAAGTGGTAAATCCTCAGGGGTCGCCGCCCCTTCATCCCTCACACAATATTTACATTCCATTATCTCGGAAAATTTCGTTCAACTCCTCATAAATATTATCTGACGTTGACACTCAGTGTGTATGACAGTGATGTCAGTGTGTATGACAGTGATGTCAGTGTGTATGACAGTGATGTCAGTGTGTATGACAGTGATGTCAGTGTTATGACAGTGATGTCAGTGTGTATGACAGTGATGTTGACACTCAGTGTGTATGACAGTGATGTCAGTGTGTATGACAGTGATGTCAGTGTGTATGACAGTGATGTCAGTGTGTATGACAGTGATGTCAGTGTGTATGACAGTGATGTCAGTGTGTATGACAGTGATGTCAGTGTGTATGACAGTGATGTCAGTGTGTATGACAGTGATGTTGACACTCAGTGTGTATGACAGTGATGTCAGTGTGTATGACAGTGATGTCAGTGTGTATGACAGTGATGTTGACACTCAGTGTGTATGACAGTGATGTCAGTGTGTATGACAGTGATGTCAGTGTGTATGACAGTGATGTCAGTGTGTATGACAGTGATGTCAGTGTGTATGACAGTGATGTCAGTGTGTATGACAGTGATGTCAGTGTGTATGACAGTGAAGTCAGTTGTATGACAGTGATGTCAGTGTATGACAGTGATGTTGACACTCAGTGTGATGACAGTGATGTCAGTGTGATGACAGTGATGTCAGTGTGTATGACAGTGATGTCAGTGTGTATGACAGTGATGTCAGTGTGTATGACAGTGATGTCAGTGTGTATAACAGTGATGTTGTCACTCAGTGTGCATGACAGTGATATTGACACTCAGTGTGTATGACAGTGATGTTGACACTCAGTGTGCATGACAGTGATGTTGAATTTCAGTGTGCATGACAGTGATGTTGACACTCAGTGTGCATGACAGTGATGTTGACACTCAGTGTGCATGACAGTGATGTCAGTGTGCATAACAGTGATGTCACTGTGCATGACAGTGATGTTGACACTCAGTGAACATGACAGTGATGTTGACACTCAGTGTGCATGACAGTGATTTTGACACTCAGTGTGCATGACAGTGATATTGACACTCAGTGTGTATGACAGTGATGTTGACACTCAGTGTGTATGACAGTGATGTTGACACTCAGTGTGCATGACAGTGATGTTGACACTCAGTGTGCATGACAGTGATGTTGACACTCAGTGTGCATGACAGTGATGTTAGTGTGCATAACAGTGATGTCAGTGTGCATGACAGTGATGTTGACACTCAGTGTGCATGACAGTGATGTTGACACTCAGTGTGCATGACAGTGATGTTGACACTCAGTGTGCATGACAGTGATGTTGACACTCAGTGTGCATGACAGTGATGTTGACACTCAGTGTGCATGACAGTGATGTTGACACTCAGTGTGCATGACAGTGATGTTGACACTCAGTGTGTATGACAGTGATGTTGACACTCAGTGTGTATGACAGTGATGTTGACACTCAGTGTGCATGACAGTGATGTTGACACTCAGTGTGCATGACATGATGTATGACACTCAGTGTGCATACAGTGATGTTGCATTAGTGCATGACAGTGATGTTGACACTCAGTGTGCATGACAGTGATGTTGACACTCAGTGTGCATGACAGTGATGTTGACACTCAGT
This sequence comes from Cherax destructor, assembly GCA_009830355.1. Taxonomy (NCBI): domain Eukaryota; kingdom Metazoa; phylum Arthropoda; class Malacostraca; order Decapoda; family Parastacidae; genus Cherax; species Cherax destructor. The sequence continues at coordinate 14,525 of WNWK01041746.1, read as the reverse complement.
GTGCATGACAGTGATGTTGACACTCAGTGTGCATGACAGTGATGTTGACACTCAGTGTGCATGACAGTGATGTTGACCCCTCAGTTTTGTGCATGACAGTGATGATTGACACTCAGTGTGCATGACAGAGATGTTGACACTCAGTGACATGACAGTGATTTGACACTCAGTTGCATGACAGTGATGTTTGACACTCAGTGTGCATGACAGTGATGCTGACACTCAGTGTGCATGACAGTGATGTTGACACTCAGTGTGCATGACAGTGATGTTGACACTCAGTGTGCATGACAGTGATATTGACACTCAGTGTGCATGACAGAGATGTTGACACTCAGTGTGCATGACAGTGATGTTGATGTGATTACAGTATTGTGTTATTATTATTATTATTATTGTTTTTGTGGATAAAAGATTGTGGGTAGACGTCAGGATGTGGATGGTAGACGTCAGGATTTGGATGCTTATAGAGGCGACGGATATATCAGATCATTATTTAGTTGTAGCTACAGTTAAAGAGGTAAGTGGGACTAAGGGTAAATGGCAACCCCAACTAAGAGAGGTGAAAGTTTACAAACTAAGGGAGAAGAAAGTTAGGGTGAGATATACGCAACTATTGGCAGAAAGGTGGGCTAGTGCAAGTATGGGTAATGGGGGTTGGGGAGGAGGGGGGGTTGGGGAGGAGGGGGTTGGGGAGGAGGGGGTTGGGGAGGAGGGGGTTGGGGAGGAGGGGGTTGGGGAGGAGGGGGGTGTAGGGGTCGGCCTTTCCTAGGCCGATTCCTACACCGCCTTCCCTCACTACAGATTTATATTCTCTCCAAGTCGTCGTGTTTCTTTTCATCTCTCTACATGTCTGAAACACCTCAACAACCCCTCCTCAGCCCTCTGGGTAATACGTTTAGTAACCCCACACCTCCTAATTTCCAAACTACGAATTCTCTGCATTATATTCAAACCACACATTGCCCTCATACACGACATCTCCACTGCCTCCAGCCTTCTCCTTGTTGCAACATTCATCACCCATGCTTCACACCCATATAAGAGCGTTGGTATAACTATACTCTCATACATTCCTCTATACTTCTTCCTTCCAATCTGATATCCAATCTTTCTTTACTTAAATTTTTAGTTATCCTCATCACCTTACTCTTTCCTATGTTCACTTTTAATTTCTTTCTGTTACAACACTACCAAACTCATCCACCAACCTCTGCAACTTCTCTTCAGAATCCCCCAAAAGCACAGTGTCATCAGCAAAGAGCAACAGTGACAACTTCCACTTTGTGTTAGATTCTTTATCTTTTAACCCCACACCTCTTGCCAAGACCCTCGCATTCACTTCTCTTACAACTCCATCTATAAATATATTAAACAACCATGGTGACATCACACATCCTTGTCTAAGGCCCACTTTTACTGGGAAATAATCTCCCTCTCTCCTACACACTCTAACCTGAGCCTCACTATCCTCATAATAACTCCTCACTGCTTTCAGTAACTTACCACTTATTCCATACACTTGCAACATCTGCCACATTGCTCGTCTATGCACCCTATCACATGCGTTTTTCAAATCCATAAATGCAACGGAAACCTCTTTACCCTTCCTTATCGAAATACTGTTCACTTATATGCTTCACTGTAAACACTTGGTCTACACACCCCCTACCCTTCCTAAAGCCTCCTTGTTCATCTGTGATCCTGCTCTCCGTTTTACTCTTAATTCTTTCAATAATAACTTTACCATACTACCTTACCAGATATACTCAGGAAGATGATTCCTCTATAATTTTTACACTCGTTTGTACCCGTTTGTCTATATACAAACGAGGTATGCATGGTCTCTGCCAATCCCTGGGTACCTTCCATTTTTCAAACAATTTTTAAATATAATATCAACCATTCCAAAACTATATCCCCACCTGATTTTAACATTTCTGTTTTGATCCCATCAATCCCAGTTACTTTACCCCCTTTCATTATACCCACAGCCTCACACTCCCCCACACACGTCTAACTTATGCTGGGAACTTCGAAAGAGATTTTGAAAAGCTTAACAATTCGCAAATATGCGAACATTTACAAATATTATCTCTGTTCACAGTAGGATTCGAACCTGCACACTCTGTATCAAAGTACACTTTTAAGCATTTCAAAGTAGCTTTAGAAGTTCACTGGATGTGGCAGGATTTAATGAAATAACTTATTACTTAAGATAATACCATGACTGGAACAATATACAAGGCCAGAGGAACTTGAGACGACGTTTCGGTCCGATTTGGACCATTTATAAAGTCACACTAACAGAAAAGAGAGATGGAGCCGGTATATATAGGCCAGCTGGCAGGTACAGGACAAGAGAGGTGGGAGTAGTCGTAGTGGTAAGGCAGGTAGTGGTAAGCCTGGTAGTGGTAATGCTGGTAGTGGTAAGGCTGGTAGTGGTAAGCCTGGTAGTGGTAATGCTGGTAGTGGTAAGCCTGGTAGTGGTAATGCTGGTAGTGGTAAGGCTGGTAGTGGTAAGGCTGGTAGTGGTAAGGCTTGTAGTGGTAAGGCTGGTAGTGGTAAGGCTGGTAGTGGTAAGGCAGGTAGTGGTAAGCCTGGTAGTGGTAATGCTGGTAGTGGTAAGGCTGCTAGTGGTAAGGCTGGTAGTGGTAAGGCTGGTAGTGGTAAGGCTGGTAGTGGTAAGGCTGGTAGTGGTAAGGCTGGTAGTGGTAAGGCAAGTAGTGGTAAGGCTGGTAGTGGTAATGCTGGTAGTGGTAAGGCTGGTAGTGGTAAGGCTGGTAGTGGTAAGGCTAGTAGTGGTAAGGCTGGTAGTGGTAAGGCTGGTAGTGGTAAGGCTGGTAGTGGTAAGGCTGGTAGTGGTAAGGCTGGTAGTGGTAAAACTGGTAGTGGTAAGGCTGGTAGTGGTAAGGCTGGTAGTTGTGAAGGCGGTAGTGGTAAGGCTAGTAGTGGTAAGGCTGATAGTGGTAAGGCTGGTAGTGGTAAAGCTGGTAGTGGTAAGGCTGGTAGTGGTAAGGCTGGAAGTGGTAAGGCAGGTAGTGGTAAGGCAGGTAGTGGTAAGGCAAGTAGTGGTAAGGCTGGTAGTGGTAAGGCTGGTAGTGGTAAGACTGGTAGTGGTAAGGCTGGTAGTGGTAAGGCTGGTAGTTGTAAGGCAGGTAGTGGTAAGGCTAGTAGTGGTAAGGCTGATAGTGGTAAGGCTGGTAGTGGTAAGACTGGTAGTGGTAAGGCTGGTAGTGGTAAGGCTGGTAGTGGTAAGGCTGGTAGTGGTAACACTGGTAGTGGTAAGGCTGGTAGTGGTAAGGCTGGTAGTGGTAAGGCTGGTAGTGGTAAGGCTGGTAGTGGTAACACTGGTAGTGGTAAGGCTGGTAGTGGTAAGTCTGGTAGTGGTAAGGTTGGTAGTGGTAAGGCTGGTAGTGGTAAGGCTGGTAGTGGTAAGACTGGTAGTGGTAAGGCTGGTAGTGGTAAGGCTGGTAGTGGTAAGACTGGTAGTGGTATGGCTGGTAGTGGTAAGGCTGGTAGTGGTAAGGCTGGTAGTGGTAACACTGGTAGTGGTAAGGCTGGTACTGGTAAGGCTGGTAGTGGTAAGGCTGGTAGTGGTAAGGCTGGTAGTGGTAACACTGGTAGTGGTAAGGCTGGTAGTGGTAAGGCTGGTAGTGGTAAGGCTGGTAGTGGTAAGGCTGGTAGTGGTAAGGCTTGTAGTGGTAAGGCTGGTAGTTGTAAGGCTGATAGTGGTAAGGCTGGTAGTGGTAACACTGGTAGTGGTAAAGCTGGTAGTGGTAAGGCTGGTAGTGGTAAGGCTGGTAGTGGTAAGGCTGGTAGTGGTAAGGCTGGTAGTGGTAAGGCTGGTAGTGGTAAGGCTGGTAGTGGTAAGGCTGGTAGTGGTAAGGCTGGAAGTGGTAAGGCTGGTAGTGGTAACACTGGTAGTGGTAAGGCTGGTAGTGGTAAGGCTGGTAGTGGTAAGGCTGGTAGTGGTAAGGCTGGTAGTGGTAAGGCTGGTAGTGGTAACACTGGTAGTGGTAAGGCTGGTAGTGGTAAGGCTGGTAGTGGTAACACTGGTAGTGGTAAGGCTGGTAGTGGTAAGTAAATAACAAGATGGTTAGGATATTGCATATAAATATAAAGTAAATCATGAACGACAAGGGTGAAGTAGAGTGCAGAGTAGTGGAGGATCAGGCAGATATTGTGGCTCTCACTGAGATGATGCTCACTAAATCTGACTTCTTCAGTTGCTACTACTGCAATTACTGCTGATGTGGATGCTACTATTATTGTTGCTATTGTTACTACTGCTACTACTATTACTGATGCTCCTGCTACTATAACTACTACCACTATTGTTACTACCGCTACTACTATTACTGATGCTACTGCTACTATAACTACTACCACTATTGTTACTACCGCTACTACTATTACTGATGCTACTGCTACTATAACTACTACCACTATTGTTACTACTTTTACTGATGCTACTGCTACTAAACTACTACCACTATTGTTACTACTATTACTGATGCTACTGCTACTATAACTACTACCACTATTGTTACTACCGCTACTACTATTACTGATGCTACTGCTACTATAACTACTACCACTATTGTTACTACTATTACTGATGCTACTGCTACTATAACTACTACCACTATTGTTACTACCGCTACTACTATTACTGATGCTACTGCTACTATAACTACTACCACTATTGTTACTACTATTACTGATGCTACTGCTACTATAACTACTACCACTATTGTTACTACTATTACTGATGCTACTGCTACTATAACTACTACCACTATTGTTACTACTATTACTGATGCTCCTGCTACTATAACTACTACTGTTACTATCACTACTACTATTACTGCTGATGGTACTACTACTACTGCTGCTGGTGCTGATGATAATACTACTACTACTATTACTACTAAAACTACTGCTACTACTCCATAACTAGCACTACTGTTACTACTATCACTGTTAGTACTACTACTATTAATATAATTAATATTAGTAAAGCATGATCCCTCTGGGCTTAGTTCTTCCCCAGGTGAGTCAATTACCTGGATGGAGGCTGCAGGAGCAGCGTCTTCTGCGTCACCAATCAGATCTGAGGCAGACTTAGCAGTCAATATTGTGACCAGACTTAGCAGTCAATATTGTGACCATCTCTAATTACTAACACGCATTCTTTTGTTGTTGTTGCTGCTGTTATTGTTGTTTCTCTTATTTTTCTTTCTTCTTCTTCTTCTTCTTCTTCTTCTTCTTCTTCTTCTTCTTCTTCTTCTTCCTCTTCTTCTTATTACCCAAATGTTGTACATGTGTCTAATTTACCAACTGTACATAAGATTGTGTTGATGTTTCTCTCATGTTCGTCTCTCATGTTCGTCTCTCATGTTCTCATTCTCGTGGTCAGGAGTCCAGCACATACATGTCTGTACTACGATTATGTGGTTATGAACTAAGTGTCTTTGATACTGTTATATTTAGTACCAGATCATTATTATTAGTGACAATAAGATCAAGGGTATTTTCCAGTCATGTTGGATCCATTATTCCCTGGTTTAAAGTGTGTTTATTACAGAGATTATCTTCCCATTTATTATTATTATTATTATTATTATTATTATTATTATTATTATTATTATTATCATCATCAGAAGGCAGTTTGAGAGGCGGGTGGAGGAGCCGAGACTCGACCCCCTGCAACCACAATTAAGTGAATATTCTCTAAATAATACCTAGAAAAGCCATTAATAATGTGTATTGATCTCTGCACATATACATATAAACATACATATTAAGTACATAAATATACATACATTTACAATACTTGTAATCTGAATAACACACACACACACACACACACACACACACACACAGGCCAGGAGCTGAGTCTCGACCCCTGCAACCACAATTAGGTGAGTACACACACACACACACACATACACCCCGGTGGCCTGGTGGCTAACGCTCTTGCTTCACGCACGGAGGGCCCGGGTTCAATTCCCGGCGGGGCGGAAACATTTCGAAGTGTTTCCTTACACACACATACATACAACAGGCCTAGTGTCTAATCGACATGTGCCTAGGACAAAATGGTAACTAACACACACACACACACACACACACACACACACACACACACACACACACACACACACACACACACACATATATATATATATATATATATATATATATATATATATATATATATATATATATATATATATATATATATATTATAAATGGAATAAATAGAAGACATAATTTGCATGAGAATATATATTAATATATTTGCCATCATGGTTACACAAACCTGGATATGTTTAAAGTTCATACATATAAAGATATTTTTCATACTGAGAAATACAATGTTAGAAAAAAAACAAAGATGTTGAACCCAAGTTGCAGCCGCTGTGAGGGTTCGAACACGGCAAGCCTGACGGTACGTGGGATCGACATAGGTTCAATTCTTATAAGAAAGGTATTTGACTTTTTTAATCCCCTTTAGAACGATGGGTAAGGGGTTCCCTTCGTTGGAGTTATCCTTGAAATAATATGAACACGAGAACACAAGAACACATACATGACCAAGAGAACACAAGAACACATACATGACCAAGAGAACACAAGAACACATACATGACCAAGAGAACACAAGAACACATACATGACCACGAGAACACATGAACACGAGAACACAAGAACATATACATGAACACAAGATTACATATATAAACATAAGAATACACAAGGACTTGAAGAATTGGTATGCATAATTGAACAATTGGTATCCAAAATTAAAGAATTGGTATCCATAATTGAACAATTGGTATCCATAATTGAACAATTGGTATCCATAATTGAACAATTGGTATCCATAATTGAACAATTGGTATCCATAATTGAACAATTGGTATACATAATTGAACAATTGGTATCCATAATTGAACAATTGGTATCCATAATTGAACAACTGGTATCTATAATTGAATTGGTATCCATAATTGAACAACTTGTATCCATAATTGAACAATTGGTATCCATAACTGAACAATTGGTATCCATAATTGAACAATTGGTATCCATGGGAATGACTGTAAACATGGAAGGCTAAGAATTAATACAGGAGATAGGGAAAGAATATTTGAATAAGAGGACCAGGATCAAGAGGACCAGGATCAAGAGGACCAGGATCAAGAGGACCAGGATCAAGAGAACACAAGTGGAAGCTGAAGACAGATGAACCATAGGGATGTCAGGAATTATTTCTTTAGTCTCAGGCTGGTTGAAAATTGGAATGACCTGAATGAGACAGTGGCGGAGGAAAAACTCAATACACAGCTTCAAGAGTAGGTATGATAAGACCCAAGAGGCCAGAAGGTAGTGATGTCGCTCAAAGTGGTCTAGGAGGCAAGAACATTTACATGAACACGAGAACACATACATAAAAACATGAACAGAAGAACATTCATGAACACGAACATGATCTTCAGAACACACACATGAACACAACAGATCACAATCCTTCACAATAGATCACAGTCCTTCACAGTAGATCACAGTCCTTCACAATAGATCACAATCCTTCACAATAGATCACAATCCTTCACAATAGATCACAATCCCTCACAGTAGATCATATCCCTTCACAACACATCACAGTCCTTCACAATAGATCACAGTCCTTCACAATAGATCACAATCCTTCACAATAGATCACAATCCTTCACAATAGATCACAATCCCTCACAGTAGATCACAGTCCTTCACAACACATCACAATCCTTCACAATAGATCACAGTCCTTCACAATAGATCACAATCCTTCACAATAGATCACAATCCTTCACAATAGATCACAATCCCTCACAGTAGATCATATCCCTTCACAACACATCACAGTCCTTCACAATAGATCACAGTCCTTCACAATAGATCACAGTCCTTCACAATAGATCACAATCCCTCACAGTAGATCATATCCTTTCACAACACATCCCAATCCTTCACAATAGATCACAGTCCTTCACAATAGATCACAATCCCTCACAGTAGATCATATCCCTTCACAACACATTACAATCCTTCACAATAGATCACAGTCCTTCACAATAGATCACAATCCTTCACAGTAGATCACAGTCCTTCACAACACATCACAATCCTTCACAACACATCACAATTCTTCACAATAGATCACAATCCTTCACAATAGATCACAATCCCTCACAGTAGATCATATCCCTTCACAACACATCACAGTCCTTCACAATACATCACAGTCCTTCACAATAGATCACAGTCCTTCACAATAGATCACAGTCCTTCACAACACATCACAGTCCTTCACAATAGATCACAATCTTCACAATACATCACACCTCCTTACAACAATAGATCACATATCCTTCACAACACATCACAGTCCTTCACAACAGATCACATCCTTCACAAAGATCACAGTCCTTCACAATAGATCACAGTCCTTCACAATACATCACAGTCCTTCACAATAGATCACAATCCTTCACAATAGCATCACAGTCCTTCACAATAGATCACAGATCCTTCACAACTAGATCACAATCCTCACAGTAGATCACATTTTCACAAACATCACGTCCTCAAATAGATCACAGTCTTCATAATAGTAGTTACAATAATTCACAGTCAATCACATTCAGGTCGTTCAAATAGATACAATCCTTCACAATAGATCACAATCCTTCAGTAATCACATCACAATCTGGCAATCACAATGATTCACAATCTTCATAATAATACATCCTTCGCAAAGATCACAATAATGATACATCTTCACAATTAGGGATACAATACTTTTCAATACATTAGGTTCAATAATTGTAGTTCAAATTGTAGGTTCAATAACTGTAGGTTCACATATTGTAGGGTTCAATAATTGCAGGGTTCAATAATTGTAGGGTTCAATAATTGTAGGGTTCAATAATTGTAGGGTTCAATAATTGTAGAGTTCAATAATTGTAGGGTTCAATAACTGTAGGGTTCAATAATTGTAGGGTTCAATAATTGTAGGGTTCAATAATTGTAGGGTTCAATAATTGTAGGGTTCAATAATTGTAGGGTTCAATAATTGTAGGGTTCAATAATTGTAGGGTTCAATAATTGTAGGGTTCAATAATTGTAGGGTTCAATAATTGTAGGGTTCAATAATTGTAGGGTTCAATAATTGAGGGTTCAATAATTGTAGGGTTCAATAACTGTAGGGTTCAATAATTGTAGGATTCAATAATTGTAGGTTCAATAATTGTAGGTTCAATAATTGTAGGGTTCAATAATTGCAGGGTTCAATAATTGCAGGGTTCAATAATTGTAGGGTTCAATAATTGTAGGGTTCAATAATTGTAGGGTTCAATCATTGTAGGTTCAATAATTGCAGGGTTCAATAATTGTAGGGTTCAATAAATGTAGGGTTCAATAATTGTAGGGTTCAATAATTGCAGGGTTCAATAATTGTAGGGTTCAATAATTGTAGGTTCAATAATTGTAGGTTCAATAATTGCAGGGTTCAATAATTGTCAGGTTCAATAATTGTAGGGTTCAATAACTGTAGGGTTCAATAATTGCAGGGTTCAATAATTGCGTCATAACTGAGGGTCAACTAAGAGGAGTCAATCAAGCTGGTTCAATCATTAGCTGGTCACATAAGCATGGTTCATCATCAAGCCATGGTCCATTATCAAGCATGGTCACATAAGCCATGGTCAGCATCAAGCATGGACTATCACAAGCTATGGTCAGCATCAACCTGGACCATCATCAAGCCATGGTCCATCATCAAGCCATGGTCCATCATCAAGCATGGACCATCAAGCCATGGTCCAGCATCAAGCCATGGACCATCACCAAGCCATGGTCCAGCATCAAGCCATGGACCATCATCAAGCCATGGACCATCATCAAGCCATGGACCATCATCAAGCCATGGTCCATCAACCATGGACCATCATCAAGCCATGGTCCAGCATCAAGCCATGGACCATCATCAAGCCATGGTCCAGCATCAAGCCATGGTCCAGCATCAAGCCATGGACCATCATCAAGCCATGGTCCATCATCAAGCCATGGTCCATCATCAAGCCATGGTCCAGCATCAAGCCATGGTCCAGCATCAAGCCATGGTCCAGCATCAAGCCATGGTCCATCATCAAGCCATGGTCCATCATCAAGCCATGGACCAGCATAAGCCATGGTCCAGCATCAGCCATGGAGCCATCATCAAGCCATGGTCCAGCATCAAGCCATGGTCCATCATCAAGCCATGGTCCAGCATCAAGCCATGGTCCAGCATCAAGCCATGGTCCATCATCAAGCCATGGTCCAGCATCAAGCCATGGTCCAGCATCAAGCCATGGTCCATCATCAAGCCATGGACCATCATCAAGCCATGGTCCATCAAGCCATGGTCCATCATCAAGCCATGGACCATCATCAAGCCATGGTCCAACAAGCCATGGTCCATCAAGCCATGGACCATCATCAAGCCATGGACCATCATCAAGCCATGGTCCATCAAGCCATGGTCGATCATCAACCCATGGTCCAGCATCAACCATGGTCCAGCATCAAGCCATGGACCATCAAGCCATGGTCCATCATCAAGCCATGGGATCCAGTCATCAAGCCATGGACCATCATCAAGCCATGGACCATCATCAAGCCATGGTCCAGCATCAAGCCATGGACCATCATCAAGCCATGGTCCAGCATCAAGCCATGGACCATCATCAAGCCATGGTCCAGCATCAAGCCATGGACCATCATCAAGCCATGGTCCAGCATCATCCATGGTCCAGCATCAAGCCATGGTCCAGCATCAAGCCATGGACCATCATCAAGCCATGGTCCAGCATCAAGCCATGGACCATCATCAAGCCATGGTCCAGCATCAAGCCATGGTCCAGCATCAAGCCATGGTCCAGCATCAAGCCATGGACCAGCATTAAGCCATGGTAAAGCATCAACAACAATTCTCAGTGTTCTCTCCTGACTGTGGATTAATTCTAAGTTTTAATAATGTTGGTAGAATTACCAGCAATATGTTGGGTAAAAGATGGAATTATATTATGTTTGGCACCTCACTCTAAGCTTATATATACTCTATGTGTCCAGGTATTGTTTGTAACAGCTTGACAAAGCTCCTGGTGAGCGAAACGTTGCCACAATAAAATGTCACACTAGTTATACTTGTGTCCTTTTTAACTAAGATATTTGTAAGTTGCTGCAGCCACGAAATTATGATTGTTATTGTCCAGTAAGACTTGTGAAGTCGTTCCTCACTAATATTAACTTACAAACTCAAATAAATTTATATACATACTTAACAAATCATTAAACATACTTTCCAAGTGTATTTACTACTCATATAAACATTTAACAAGATACGTAAACTTTTATCAACATTGAACATTCCATATAAGGCCATGCAAGACAAGCCACGGATGGGGGGTAATCTTTAACTCCAGTACTTTCACACTTCTCAGTGCGTCATCAGGAGCTATGCAATGTTGCAAAGCTGCAACTGAAGGAGCTACACTGCGCTATTCTGAGAAAAACTTTCCCTCACTCCTTCAGTTGCAGCCTTGCAACATTACACAGCTCCTGATGACGCACTGAGAAGTGTGAAAGTACCTGAGCTAAAGATTACCCCCCGTGGCTTGTCTTGCATAGTTAAGGTCGCCTGTCTGCGATTATTTGCAATATATGGCCATATAAACACTTATGAAGCCATAAAAGGTTATAAACACAATTACGGAGTCATATATTATATAAATATTCCCCAGGTAATATTATATCCACATATTATATTATATCCACTCAAACTTAGGGAGTTCTTATCATATTAGTGTAAACAGAAGTTTTGTCTGGAACACTGCGGACTGAACCACCGTCCACGGCTTCAGTGGCCTCAGAACCTTTAAGAAGTCTATATAGAGGTGGGCCCCACTTTACAGCGCTTCGCTTTTAGAGTGCTTCGCTTTTACAGCGCTTCGCTAATACAGCAGTTTTCAATTATATCCATTCTTCAATTATTTAGACTTCCTACAATAAATATATTCAACAATCAACAATCACTATAAGCTAAGGATGAAAATATTTTAAGGTAAGAATGTGTGTACTGAATATGCATTTTTAGGCCTAGTTCTAATACTCACTTAATATATTATAGTGTAAACATGTTATCAGGCTTTCATATGCATTTGAAAGTGGGAAAAAAGGAAAAAAAAAAATAGAAAAGAAAAGAAAAGAAGAAAAATATATAATATATATATATATATATATATATATATATATATATATATATATATATATATATATGTTTCACTTTACAGCAATTTACACTTGACAGCCGTAACCTCGGAACTTAACCTGCTGTATAATCGGGGCCCTCCTGTATATGACTAAGAAAAATACCACGGTTTAAAAGATAACATATATACCTGAGCACTGGTATATCTCCTGTGTTATTTTTAAACTTTTGGTATTTTTGCAATTTGTAATTACGTTTTATAATTATTTCTTCCCATAGAATTATATATGATAGTGGGTTGAGCTACACTTGGGATACACACTTTACTTTCAACTCTTCCTTGTTAAGTTAGTGAAGACTTGACATTGTAATACCTCCCACTCCAGAGCTTCCCAAAGCTCTCCAGAGGTTTCCGGAGCTCTCCAAAGCTTCCCAGAGGCCTCCAGAGGTTTCCAGAGCTTCCTAGAGGTCTCCAAAGGTTTCCAGAGCTCTCCAGAGATTTTTAGATGCCTCCAGAGGTTTCTGGAGTTCTCCAGAGCTTCCCAGAGGTCTCCAGAGGTTTCCAGAGCTTCCTAGAGGCCTCCAAAGGTTTCCGGAGCTCTCCAGAGCTTCCCAGAGGTCTCAATAGGTTTTCAGAGCCTCCAGAGCTTCCTAGAGGTCTCCAGAGGTTTCTAGAGCTTCCCAAAGGCCTCCAGAGGTTTCCGGAGCTTCCTAGAGGTCTCCAGAGGTTTCCAGAGCTTCCCAGAGGTCTCCAGAGGTTTCCAGAGCTTCCTAGAGGCCTCCAAAGGTTTCCGGAGCTCTCCAGAGCTTCCCAGAGGCCTCCAGAGGTTTCCGGAGTCTCCAGAGCTTCCTAGAGGTCTCCAGAGGTTTCCAGAGCTTCCCAAAGGCCTCCAGAGGTTTCCGGAGCTCCCCAGAGGTTTCCGGAGCTCTCCAGAGCTTTCCAAAGCTCCACAGAGCTCAATGCAGATACGATGTTTAAGATACACACAGACAAGCGCCTTCAACCCACTTTGTTTATCAAACAAAACAGGTGGTTGAATAATTAATACCTGTGTCAGGACTCTTGTCCTGACGAGCATTATAACAGTTCAACCTACTGTATTTAAACCGCAGCATGATAAGTGATGCCCCAGGACCTCACATCAAGTGCATCCGCCTCCCCTGAGTCACAGAATACATCAAAAAACATTAATTTACATTTGACTAGGTTAAAGGTGAAGGGCCATGAGTAGTGTCTGTAAAATATATATATTTTTATATTAATTCCCTGACGTGGGCTCAGTGGTTATAACACTACCCACTTTAAGTGGATAGTGTTAGTAGACGCCACACACTGCAACCAGAGCCGGATTAACTTAAGATTTTGCAAGCCCCTGGGCTACAGGTACTGTGAGAACCCTGGGCTACAGGTACTGTGAGGCCCCTGGGCTACAGGTACTGTGAAGCCCCTGGGCTACAGGTACTGTGAGGCCCCTGGGCTACAGGTACTGTGAGGCCCCTAGGCTACAGGTACTGTGAGGCCCCTGGGCTACAGGTACTGCGAGCCCGAGGGTTTCAAGTACTGTGAGACCCCTGGGCTACAGGTACTGTGAGGCCCCTGGGCTACAGGTACTGTGAGGCCCCTGGGATACAGGTACTGCGAGAACCCTGGGCTACAGGTACTGTGAGTCCCTGGGCTACAGGTACTGTGAGGCCCCTGGGCTACAGGTACTGTGAGGCCCCTGAACTACAGGAACTGTGAGGCCCCTGGGCTACAGGCACTGTGAGGCCCCTGGGCTACAGGTACTTGGAGGCGCCTGGGCTACAGGTACTGTGAGGCCATGGGATACAGGTACTGTGAGGCCCCTGGGCTAAAGGTACTGTGAGGCCTCTGGGCTTCAGGTACTGTGAGGTCCCTGGGCTACAGGTACTGTGAGGTCCCTGGGCTACAGGTACTGTGAGAACCCTGGGCTACAGATACTGTGAGGCCCTAGGCTACAGGTACTGTGAGGCCCCTGGGCTACAGGTACTGTGAGGTCCCTGGGCTACAGGTACTGTGAGGCCCCTGGGCTACAGGAACTGTAAGGCCCCTGTGCTACAGGTACTGTGAGGCCCCTGGGTTATAGGTACTGTGAGGCCCCTGGGCTATAGGTACTGTGAGGCTCCTAGGCTACAGGTACTGTGAGGCCCCTGGGCTAGAGGTACTGTGAGGCCCCTGGGATACAGGTCCTGCGAGAACCCT
>WNWK01041745.1:0-16310 GCA_009830355.1 Cherax destructor | reverse complement strand
TAATAATGCAGTGAGGTCATCAAAATGTTTGCTTAAAGATCTGACATTGTAAGGTAAGCAGAATGAGTGGTATTTGTTAGCCCATGGCTAACATGCATGTTATTTGTTAGCTTATGGTTAACAAATAGCATGCACAGCTCCAATGATAACAATAAATAAATAAATATGAAAAACAACATTGTGACTCAGTAGTCAACACCTTGGCCAGTGAGCAAATATTGAACAATAATAGCAACAGTCAAACACTTTAAGGTGGACACAAAGAGGTCCTAAAACCAAATTCCAAATTACAGTGCTAGGAAATGTAATTCCATGTGTTCCAACTATGACAATGCACAGATAGCCAATCATGTAGAATGCCTAGAGCCAAGCTCTGGACAGAAAGGTATCATGACATGAATATCCTGCAGCTATCCACAAGACAGACATATGGACCCTACAAAAACACCAGTACGTATACATCCTTGACTAACAGCCATGGTGAACGATAATCACAGAACCATTGTTCGCTCACATTTAAATGTATAGTTAAATGGTATTATACAATAGGGTAGTTGATGAGTGGAATTAGGGTAGTTGATGAGTGGAACAGTCTGCCTAGTAGGGTTATTGAAGCTAGGACCTTGGTTAGTTTCAAATTTAGGTTGGATAAATTCATGAGTGAGAGGGGTTGGATTTGAGTGGGAATTGCACATGAGTAAATAGAATTATCAAAGCTTATTTCTTGGGTAGCATTTAAGATTGGGTTGAACAAATATCTTGTTAGTGGGATGGAATGTGAAGGACCTGCCTAGTATGGGCCAACAGGCCTGCTGCAGTGTTCCTCCTTTCTTATGTTCTTATGTAATAATGGAAAATGGCACACAGATATAACATGGGTGAGGCCATACTACCTCCTAGGCTTAACCAATAAGGAAAAGTGTTGGAAGTTTAAAAAAAGAGATTACATTTCATGAACCTGGAAAGTTGTTATGTATACACCTCTCTCAGCATAATGAAATATGCAGATTTTAATACAACTCTGCAGAGAATAACAATAGTATAAATTTTATAATAGGTGAAAATATCTTGTGCCCAAGATAAAACCTACAATATAATAATAATATAATAATATAATAATAATATAATAATATTATTATTTCGATGCATGTTACAAGTGTACACTGTTATTGGTAGTTAACATAAGAACATAAGAAAGGAGGAACACTGCAGCAGGCCTGTTGGCCCATACTAGGCAGGTCCTTCACAATCCGTCCCACTAACAGAACACTTGCTCAATCTAATTTTCAATGCTACCCAAGAAATAAGCTTTGATAATTCTATTTACTCATGTGCGAGTCCCACTCAAATCCAACCCCTCTCACTCATGAATTTATCCAACCTAAATTTGAAACTACCCAAGGTCCCAGCTTCAATAACCCTACTAGTCAGACTGTTCCACTCATCAACTACCCTATTTCCAAACCAATACTTTCCTATATCCTTTCTAAATCTAAACTTATCTAACTTGAATCCATTATTGCGGGTTCTCTCTTGGAGAGATATCCTCAAGACCTTATTTATATCCCCTTTGTTAATACCCATTTTCCACTTGTATACCTCGATCATGTCTCCCCTCATTCTACGTCTTACAAGTGAATGTAATTTAAGGGTCTTCAATCTTTCTTCGTAAGGAAGATTTCTAATGCTATGTATTAATTTAGTCATTCTACGCTGAATGTTTTCTAACAATTTATGTCCATTCTGTAATATGGAGACCAAAACTGAGCTGCGTAATCTAGGTGAGGCCTTACTAATGATGTATAAAGCTGTAATATAACCTCTGGACTTCTGTTGCTAACACTTCTTGATATAAATCCCAGTAATCTATTTGCCTTATTACGTACGCTTAGGCATTGCTGTCTTGGTTTAAGGTTGCTGCTTACCATCACCCCCAAGTCCTTCTCGCAATCTGTATGGCTAAGTTCTACGTTATTTAACTTATAAGTGCTTGGGTTATGGACACTCCCGAGCTTCAGAACCTTGCATTTATCTACATTGAATTGCATCTGCCACTTTAATGACCACGAATTAAGTTTGTCTAAATCTTCCTGAAGTTCTATGACATCTATGTTTGAATCAATTATCCTACCTATCTTCGTGTCGTCGGCGAATTTGCTCATATCACTAGTTATTCCCTCGTCAAGGTCATTGATATATATTATAAATAACAATGGGCCTAAGACTGATCCCAGTGGAACACCACTTGTTACAAGTCCCCATTCGGATTTAACCCCATTTATGCACACTCTCTGCTTCCTATTGGTGAGCCATGACTCGATCCATGACAGCACTTTTCCCCCAATGCCATGAGCTGCCACTTTCTTTAACAGTCTCTGGTGCGGTACTCTATCAAAAGCCTTACTAAAGTCTAAATAAACAATATCGAATTCTTTATCGTGATCAACAGCCTCAAAAGCTTTAGTGAAGAAGGTTAATAAATTAGATAGGCAGGAACGGCCCCTCGTGAATCCATGCTGAGTATCATTAATCAAATTATGGTTATCTAGATGGCTTCTAATAATATCAGCTATAATTGACTCTAGTAATTTGCCTACAATTGAGGTCAGGCTTATTGGGCGGTAATTTGGTAGTGACTTGTCCCCTGCTTTAAAAATAGGAATTACATTAGCCATCTTCCACATATCAGACACTACACCTGTTTGAAGAGATAAATTAAAAATGTTAGATATTGGTTCACAGAGTTCCATTTTGCATTCCTTAAGAACCCTTGCAAAAGCTCATCAGGACCCGGCGATTTATTTTGTTTCAGTCGGTCTAGTTGTTTCCTAACCATTTCGCTAGTGACTGTGATATTACATAATTTATCTTCTTCCGGGCCTCTGTAAAAATTAATTACTGGGATATTATTAATGTCTTCCTGTGTGAAAACCGAGAGAAAATAATTATTAAAATAGAGCACATATCATTCTCCTTGTCAGTAAGATGCCCAGAGTTATTTTTAAGGGACCTATCTTATCCCTAACTTTTGTTCTATAAACCTGGAAAAAACTTTTTGGGTTAGTTTTTGAATCCCTAGCAACTTTAATTTCATAGTCCCGTTTAGCTTTTCTTATTCCCTTTTTAACGTCCCTCTTAATGTCAGTATATTGATTTATAAGATGACCCTCACCTCTTTTTATGCGCCTATAAATTCCTTTCTTCTGCCCTAAAAGATACTTAAGCCTATTATTCATCCATTTTGGGTCATTTCTACTTGATCTAATTTCTTTATACGGGATAAATGTTCTTTGGGCAGTCTGTATAGTGTTAAGAAAACTGTCATATTGATACCTCTCTTCGTCACCCCAGTCCACAGTTGATAAGTGTTCTCTAAGTCCATTATAATCTGCTAGCGAAAATCTGGGACCGTTACTGAATTATCCCTACTATCATACATCCATTCAATGCTAAAGGTAATTGACTTGTGGTCGCTTGAGCGAGTTCCTCTGTAATTTCTAAATTACTAACAAGGGTTTCTTTGCTTGCCAGAACCAAGTCAAGTAGGTTATTTCCCCTTGTAGGTTCTGTTACAAACTGCTTCAAAAAACAATCCTGAACTACTTCTAAAAAGTCGTTAGATTCTAAATTCCCTGTCAAGAAATTCCAATCAATCTGACTAAAGTTAAAGTCCCCTAGAATTACTACGTTATCGTGCCTTGTGGCCTTAACAATTTCCTCCCAAAGTAGTCTCCTTGTTCCCTATCTAAGTTTGGAGGACGGTAAATCACGCCTAAAATCAATTTTCACACCCCTCTGAAAATTCTATCCAGACAGACTCTGTATGTGTTAATTCAGACTTTATACCCGTTTTTATGCAACAATTTAAATGATCACGGACATGAGTGCCACCCCACCCCCCTTCCCGATACTTCTGTCTACTTGGAACAATTTAAAACCCTGAATGTGACATTCGGCAGGCAAGTCCCGATTTTTCATATTAAACCATGTCTCAGTTATTGCAAAAACATCAATATTACCCGTACTTGCAACTAATCTCAACTCGTCCATCTTATTCCTAGCACTACGACTATTGGTGTAATAAATATTTAAAGACCCTCCTTTCTTTTTACCCTTCCTGCTCATTTCTGTTTTTCCACTATACCTATTACTGTCCTTGTCATCTAGTGTCACTAGCTTTCCACTGTCTACCTTATTCTGCCTATTACTAGTTCTCCTAGAACTTATAATATTACTACACTGGGACTTCACTGTTTTCCCCCCAAAACCCATACCACTAACTATTTCTAGTTTAAAGCCCTAACAGCTCCCTCCACTGCAGTTGCCAGTGCCCCCACCCCAGACCTGGATAAGTGAACCCCATCCCTGGCATACATGTCATTTCTGCCATAGAAGAGGTCCCAGTTGTCAATGAATGTTACTGAATTTTCCTTACAGTATTTGTCCAGCCAGCAATTGGCACCAATTGCCCTGGACAGCCATTCATTTCCAACTCCTCTCCTTGGCAAAATACCACATATGACAGGGTTCCCACCCTTCTTCCTAATTATGTCTATTGCTGACCTAAACCTGCTAGTCAGGTCCTCACTCCTACGTCTGCCAACATCGTTGCCTCCAGCACTGAGACAGATAATAGGATTGCTCCCATTACCTCTCATGATGTCGTCCAGACGGCTAACAATATCCTCCATCCCAGCCCCAGGAAAGCAAACCCTCTGTCTCCTACTCCTATCATTCAAACAGAAAGCCCTATCCATGTATCTAACCTGGCTGTCCCCAACAACAACAATGTTTTTACCTTCCTTGGTGTCATTCGTCGTGACGCTCCCAGAAGTCGACTCACATTCATCGGGTAGCACGGAGAATGGGTTCGATGTTTCCACAACATTCTCCTGGGTCTTCGTTGTTTCTACCTCTCACCCGTCCTCTTGATCCTTAACTTTGTCCCATGCGTTTTAGCCACTGTCCAGGTTCCTTTCTTGGCTTGAGGATTCTCAACAGGAGGATTACTACGAATCCTCTTGTTTTCCTCAGTCAGTCGCTGTATCTCAGCTTAGCTACCCTCAGTTCTTCCTTCAGCTGCTGGTAGAGTAGCTCAGAGAGGACATCTTCTTCAGATTCACAGAGAGCACACAAGGCACGTTACAATTATAAAACTGTAATGCAAGGAGAGCCACTGGCATGCCATGGCATTAGGGGCAGTTTATTCTAAAGACTTATTCACTAAGTACTTAATGCTAAAGAAATTGATTGAGTTTATTCTAGTTCTGTATTATTTTAAATTATAATATGATTATACATACTATTAAAAGACAATACAAGAAAAATTGGTTGAGTTTAATCTAGTTGTATATTTTATTTCAAGTTACAGTATGTTGATGCTATACTAGTATAATAACAATACTAGAAAAATTTATTGAGTTTCTTCTAGTTATATATTTTATTTCAAATTAAGAAAATGATGATACTATAAGATTATGATGATATGAAATTGCAACAAGTGTTAAGGAGGATGAACATATCAAATTGAGATTATCTTAAGTAAAATAATAAAGTGTATATACAGTATACAGTGGAACCTCGGTTGTTGAACTTAATTCGTTCCAGTTGTCGGTTTGACAACCAAACCATTTTTTCCGCATAATAATAATAATAATAATAATAGTTTATTTGGACATGATACAAAGAATTACAATGGGTTATGAGGTGTACATGCCAAAAGCCCCTAATAAAGAATAATGTAAATAGAATTAATTCACTCCAGACCAAAAATGACAATATAATAATTTATGTTACTACTACTTTGTGAAATTTTTTGTACTATATACTAGCTAGTACCAACTACCTCATACACTATGTACTTTACTTTTAGTGCTATTACTTGCTTCAACTTTATAATATAAATCAAATCTTGCTTCTAAGTTAATTTTATATCATATTTACTATCTGTCCATTTAATTTAATCCCCATTTATATATTCTCTTGAAATAGTTCCCAGCAAATCAATACCTAGTACTGCCTTTCATCCAATAATTCCTTTTACTTAAGGTGCTAATTCTGGTGCTAAAGTGTTTTACTCTTTTTATTTACTATTATATTCCCTAAAGTGTTAACTTGTAATTAAGGTGCTATTTTTGGTGCTAAAGTGTTTTACTCTTTTTATTTACTATTATATTCCCTAAAGTGTTAACCCTCATTGTTTACTATTATATTCCCTAGATTTTATCTAAAAATCTAACTGCCACAGTTCTCTTATTAATTTTTATTATAATAATTAAGGTGCTAACTCAGGTACTAATTTACTTTACTTTCATTGTTTGCTATCATTTTCCCTAGCTCCTTTATTCCCAGCTTTAGTAAACTTCCATAGTTCAATTAATTGCATTTGTATAAATTGACTAAGGTACAAATTCACGTGCCAAGAACTCTGTCAAATACCCTGTATCTCTACAAACTCTTATTAAAAATTTGTAATAATCAAATAGTTCCTAAGCATTTATTCTAGTATCATATTATTGAGTTTAGTATTATCTATTCTTCTCAGGTCTAGTTATAGAATCACATCAAATCTTATGATTACAGGAATTGATCCTGATATCAACCTATTATTAAATGACTTACATGATTCCAACAGCAACTGTAACTATTACACAGCAGATCAAGCAAAGACATTACTCAGAGCCAACAATAACATAACTATCTTCAATTACAATGTTAGATCTCTGAGCAAACATTATGATGACCTCACAGCACTACTCCAATCCCTCCAGACCAATATGTCAATCATCACACTCACTGAGACCTGGCTGAAGCCTGATACTACAGATGTCTATGGCATCCCAGGTTACACAGCCATTCACAATTGCAGGACAGATCAGCGAGGGGTGGAATAGCTATATATTACTCAGATCAACTTGAATGTATCAATAACTCTTGCATAAGGGATGAGCATGGAGAATATATTATAGCTAAATTTAAATCAAAAGACCTGCAAAAACCCCTCACAGTGATAAACATCTACAGATTACCACAGTCAAACATTCACCAATTTAGTGAAAAACTAGGTAACCTAATAACTGATGCACACATGAACAAAGACCATTTGCTGCTCACAGGAGACTTCAATATAAATCTCCTACATGACCAGGACCCACAAGTAACAGAATTCACAAACACTATGAGCAACTGCTTGTTACTACCAACAATATCAAAACCTACAAGAATCTCCGAGACTAGTACCTCACTACTAGACCACATCTGGACTAATACTATAGCCCCTCTAAAATCAGGCATCATCACAGACAACACCACAGACCACTATCCGACCTTTCTCATAACTAATCTTGGTAAATTGCCCCTAGATATTACAAAAGTTACCTTCAGACTACATAATGAGTCAGCTGTAAATAACTTTATAACAGCTATGATTAACATTGACTGGCATAATGAGTTAGAAACATATACAGATACTAATGAATGCATCAAGAATTTCCTTAACAAAACCCACCACCTCTATAACAAACATTGCCCTAAAAAAACTAAACAGATCACAGCTAAGAGACTTAACAATCCCTGGCTAACACCCAGCATCCTTAAATCCATTAACAAAAGGCACCAATATGAAAAACAATACAGAAGGGGTCTAATAACCAGAGAACAATCCAAACGCTACTCATCAACCCTTACCAGCCTGATAAGGAGATCAAAAAATTGTATTATGAGAACAGACTCCAGAACATAAAAGGTGATATGAAAAGACCTGGAAGACCCTATCTGCAATTCTAGGAAATAATAAGATGCGAAAAACAACACCATCAAATTATCAAGAGCAGATGAACCCCTACTCTCACCTACTGAGACAGCAAACAGACTTAATGTTTTCTTCTCCACCATAGGAAAGAATCTAGCGAGTAAAATCCCAAGCTCAAACACCCGTCCAACAGACTACCTCACAAACACCTACCCTAATACGCTATTCCTAGCTCCTACCAACCCAATTGAAGTCTCGCTCATAATCAACACCCTTAAAAACAAGGCAGGAGACATAAACAGCCTACCAACTTTTATGTAAAAAAAAGCTTCACAGGTACTGTCACCAATCATAGCAACACTATTCAATAAATCCATTGAAGCCTCTACCTTTCCATCAATTCTCAAAATAGCTAGGGTCACCCCGATCCACAAAGGAGGTGATCAAACAGACCTGAATAATTATAGACCAATTTCTAATTTACCATTGCTTTCTAAAATCTTCGAAAAATTAATTCATAGACAAATCTATTCCTACCTCGTCTCACCAATGTACTCAACCCCTGTCAATTTGGATTCAGGACAAACAAGAGCACAAACGATGCTATTACACACATGTTGGAGTTAATATATACAGCACTTGAGAAAAGAAGTCCCACTGGGAATCTTCATTGATCTCCGCAAAGCTTTTGATACAGTCGACCATGATTTACTGCTCACAAAATTAGCACACTATGGTATAAGGGGGCACCCACTCAACTACCTAAAATCATACCTCACCAACAGAAGCCAATACGTGTACACAAATGGAGAGAACTCTTCCACACAACCAATTACAATCGGAGTCCCTCAAGGAAGTGTCCTGGGGCCACTCCTATTCCTCATTTACATAAATGACCTACCGAATGCATCACAACTACTCAAACCCATTTTATTTGCAGATGACACAACATATGTCTTCTCTCACCCAAATCCAGTTATACTGGCCAACACTGTTAATGCCGAGTTACAGAAAATATCAACATGGATGACGACTAACAAGCTTACTCTCAATACTGACAAGACCTACTTCATACAGTTTGGAAGCAAAGTCACAAATGTTCCACTTAACATAACACTTAATGGTACACCCATCACAAGACTCACAGAGGGAAAATTCCTAGGAATCCACCTTGACAGTAGCCTTAAATTCCAAACACATATACAACAAATTTCCAAGAAAATCTCGAAGACAGTAGGCATATTATCAAAGATACGCTATTATGTACCTCAATCAGCTCTCCTTGCACTCTATCATTCACTTATCTACCCGTATCTCACCTATGGAATCTGTGCATGGGGATCAACAACGTTAAATCACCTTAGACCACTCATAACACAACAAAAGCCGCAGTCAGAATGATAACAAATTCCCACTCTAGACAGCATACTCCACCAATATTCAAAAGTCTCAAACTACTCACCGTAAAGAACATTCATACTTACTCTTGTGCCTACTACATATATAAAACTTTACACTCTAATATAAACCCTCTGCTCAAAACTCTCCTCACCAACTTTAATAGGACCCATGACCACAACACACGACACAGATCACTTTTGATATACCCCGTGTTCATATCAACCTATGTAAAATTCTATGCACATAAAGGGCCCCAGAATCTGGAATTCATTACCAGTAAATATTAAGATAATCTTGTCTGAAAATCAATTTAAGACTCAACTCAAAAACCACCTACTCACCCAAACCTAAATGATCATGCTATAAACTACTTTGAAAAATGCTCATTGTTACTTTCCTATACGATAATCTCAATTTTTAATAATATGTTACTATTATGTTACCCCTACTCATATTATAAGTTAATGTCAAAAATGCTCAATGTTATTTTCCTTAAGATAATCTCAATTCCATATTATCATTCAAGAATCTTAACACCTGTAACAATCTAAGATCTAATATCATTATATAATAATTTAAACAGTAAAATTTCATCATATTGTAATTTTGAAAATAATTTTAACTAGAATAAACTCAATAAATTTCTCTAATATTAAGTACCTAGTTTTTAAGGACTAGAATAAGCTGCCCCTAATGCCATGGCATGTCAGTGGCTCTCCTTGCACTCAATTTACATTGTAACTTCCAATACCCATGTAACCTGCAATGAAATAAATAATAATGTACTAACTACTACATAAAACATTGTATAAAATTATACAGCACAGGGAAACTGTAAAAATGAATACTAAATGAAAATTTAACTGAAATACTGTACAGTAAATTTAGGTTGGATAAATTCATGAGTGAGAAGGGTTGGATTTGAGTGGGAATTGCACATGAGTGAATAGAATTATCAAAGCTTATTTCTTGGGTACAATTGAAGATTAGGTTGAACAAATATTCTGTTAGTGGGATGGAATGTGAAGGACTTGCCTGGTATGGGCCAACAGGCCTACTGCAGTGTTCCTCCTTTCTTATGTTCTTATGTTACCTGTCAAAGGAGAGCTAATGGCATACTGGAAGCAGATGGAGGAGAGAAGGGGGGATGTTACTGCTTGGAAGGAGAGTCACCTTTTAATATGTCAGGCAACTCTCCTTCTGGTGTTGTTTCTCTTCTTTGTCTCTTTTCACCACTAACACTCTGTTCTGGCTTACTGAATATTTGTCTCACTAAAAACCTGTCCAGTGAGGTTTGTTTCATGTTCCATTTTAACATTTGTCTGAATTGAGACATTACAGTGTCATTGTACATGTTAGACTGACAGATGGCCACTGCTTTGTCTGGATGGTATTTTTCAGCAAACTCCTGCACGTCATGCCATTTAGCACACATTTCCTTGACAAATGCAATGGGGCACATCATCCCTTCCCTCCTCTTCCTCTGATGACAGCTCCTCTGCTGCAATCTGATGCTGCTCTGTGGTGAGTTCAGTTCTGTGCTCCTCCACCAACTCCCCCCACATCATATTCAGTTACCTTTAGGCCCAAGGTCTTTCCTAGGGACACAATATCCTCTATAGCCTTTCAGAACTCCCTGAGGGTTAAATTTGTTTCTGAAGTGACATCAAAGCTCCTTTCAAAAGTGTTTTGGTGTAGAGTTTCTTAAAGTTAGAAATGACTTGCTGGTCCATGGGCTGGATGGCAGCAGTGGTGTTAGGAGGCAAAACCTCACAATTATAAAACTGAATTCCTCCAGCAACTCGTTTTCCATCCTTGGAGGGTGAGCAGGAGCATTATCCATAAGTAAAAGGGCCTTGAGTGGCATATGTTCTTTAATGAGGTATTTTTTGACACTGGGAGCAGAGACCTCATGAACCCACTCAATAAAAAATTGTCTTGTTACCCAAGCTTTCGAGTTGGCCCTCCACATTACAGCCAATTAGCTTTTCATAATATTGTTGTTCTTAAAAACTCCTGGATTTTTAGAATGCATTACCACATAGTAACAATGACCCTGTCTTTCATTGTCTTGTGTCCTGGCATTGACTTTTCCTCTTCAGTTATGTAGGTCCTCTTGGGCATTTTCTTCCAGAAGAGGCCTGTCTCATCACAATTAAACACTTGTTGGGGAGAAATCCCTCAGCCTCTACTACTCTAGGAATTCAGTAACATACTTTTCAACTGTTTTCGTTGATCCAAATCAACAAGAGTTTTTCAACCTCTTCAGTAATTTGTGGCCTTTGCCTTGATATCACATTCACACCTTTTGCAGGGTCAGCTGCTTTAATTTTCCCTTTGGCCCAGTATCTTGCTAATGGTAGACTTTGATTTACCAAAAAGTTTTGCTGTATCAACCACACAGAGCTTATCTTCTTCATACTTTGGGAATAATTTCCTTTTTAACCCTTAAACTGTCCTCATGTAGATATACGTTCACTCGCGTAGCTGACCGATGGGTTGGTAGACAGCAACCACCCAGGGAGGTACTACCATCCTGCCAGGTGACTGTGAAACAGAAACCTGAAACTGTTTTACATGATGGTAGGATTGCTGGTGTCTTTTTCTGTCTCATAAACATGTAAGATTTCAGGTACGTCTTGCTACTTCTACTTACACTTAGGTCACCTTTTCGCAAACATGTACACGTTTATGTATACACACTCATCTGAGTTTTCTTTGATTTTAACTTAATAGTTCTTGTTCTTATTACTTTTCCTTTCATATCCATGGGGAAGTGGAATAAGAATCTTTCCTCCGTAAGCCATGCGTGTTGTAAAAGTCAACTAAAATGCCGGGAACAATGGGCTAGTAACCCCTTTTCCTGTATAGCTTACTAAAAAGAAAAAAGAAAACCGTCAAAGTGGGATGTTTGAATGTGCGTGGATGTTGTGCGAATGATAAGAAAGAGATGATTGTAGATGTTATGAATGAAAGAAGCTGGATGTCCTGGCTTTAAGTGAGACAAAGCTGAAGGGGGTAGGAGATTTCAGTGGGGAGAAATAAATGGGATTAGGTCGGGGGTTTCAAATAGAGTTAGAGCTAAAGAAGGAGTGGCAATAATGTTGAATAATCAGTTATGGCAGGTAAAGAGGGAATATAAATGTATAAATTCAAGGATTATGTGGAGTAAAATAAAGGTTGGATGTGAAAAGTGGGTTATAGTAAGTGTTTATGCACCTGGAGAAGAGAGAAGTGTAGAGGAGAGAGAGAGATTTTGGGAAATGTTGAGTGAGTGTGTGGGGAGTTTTGAACCAAGTGAGAGAGTAATTGTGGTTGGGGATCTTAATGCTAAAGTGGATAAAATGTTGTGGAGGGAGTAGTAGGTAAATTTGGGGTGCCAGGGGTAAATGTAAATGGGGAACCATTAATTGAGCTATGTGTATAAAGAGGTTTGGTAATAAGTACACATATTTTATGAAAAAGAGGATAAATAAATATACAAGGTATGATATAGCAGTAAGAAAAGTAGTTTGTTGGATTATGTATTGGTGGATAAAAGGTTGATGGGTAGGCTTCAGGATGTACGTGTTTATAGAGGGGCAACGGATATATCAGATCATTATTTGGTTGTAGCTACAGTTAGAGTAAAAGGTAGATGGGACAAAAAGAAAATGGCAACAGCAAGTAAGAGAGAGGTAAAAGTGTATAAACTAAGGGAGGAGGAAGTTAGGGTGAGATATAAGCAACTATTGGCAGAAAGGTGGGCTAGTATATGAGTAGTGGGGGTTAAGAGAATTGGGATAGTTTTAAAAATGCAGTATTAGAATGTGGGGCAGGAAGTTTGTGGCTATAGGAGGGTGGGTGCAGGAGGAAAGAGGTGAGTGGTGGAATGAAGAAGTAAAGGGTGTGATAAAAGAGAAAAGGTAGCTTATGAGAGGTTTTTACAAAACAGAAGTGTTAATGAAGAGCAGAGTATGGAGAGTAAAGAAAGGTGAAGAGAGTGGTGAGAAAGTGCAAAAGAAGAGCGGATGAAAGAATGGGAGAGGCTCTGTCAAGAAATTTTGCTGAAAACAAGAAAAACTTTTGGAGTGAGATAAACAAGGTAAGAAAGCCTAGGGAACGAATGGATTTGTCAGTTAAAAACAGAGTAGGGGAGTTAGTAGATGGGGAGCTAGAGGTTTGGGTGGATGGCGGGGAATATTTTGAGGAACTTTTAAATGTCGATGAAAAAAGGGAGGCGGTAATTTCATGTACTGGCCAGGGAGGTACAACATCGTTTAGGAGTGAAGAAGAGCAAGATATGAGTGTGGGGGAGGTGCGTGAGTGTGAGGGAAAAGTCCATAGATAGGAGTGATGAAAGTGTGAAGGTATGTAGAGTGATGGTTGAATGGTAGTTTGCTTGTTGAGGTGGGGTGAGTGTCTAGCTGCTGCTATACGCCCCATCCTTTTTCCACCCGGTGAGAGGTGTAATGCTAGGCTCCGGCCACAGGTTGAAATCACTCGACTGACCACGCCCGACCTCACTTCCTCTGTTTCCGCACGGATCATCGGATTCAAGGCTGAGTGGGGGGCTGGCATACTCACCAATTGAGAACAGAGTACAGTGGTACCCCGGTTTACGATATTTTTTCATTCCAGAATGCTGTTCAAGTGCCATTACCAAACGAATTTATCTCCTTAAGAAAAGTTGTAAAATAGACTAGTCCTTTTAGACCCCCAAAATTACACTTACAAAAGCATTTAAAAAAATAAACTTACATAAAAGGGTGAGTTTGGGGACCATCGTAAACCGGGGTACCACTGTAGTTACCACCAATTCTTCACTACGCCAGTAGTTCCTAAGTACACTCTAGGCACCTCAGGCAACTGTACTTTACCAGGGGACAACTTTCACCTGAGTCCCTGACATCATGTGTGACATTGTGGATGTGGAAAACTGATGGTTTGTGGAAACATCGAGGCAACAACAACAACAATACCACCATGGAGTCTAACAGGGATTCATTGCTTCTGTGTTAACAAGATCCACATGTAAATATCTAGCTTTGGATCAGATATATATATTTTTTGTTTTCATTTTTCATTTTTCTTAAGATGGGATTATTATAATCATATTTACGTATTTATTATTTACATTTCTTTCTATTAAAAATAAAGTGTTTATTTTCTTGTTATTATTGTCTTTTCATTATTTTTTTCCTAAGAAGATTGGCGACCACCTTTACAGTGAGGCATTACGTAGAATGAAAGGGGGTAAAGCAGCTGGAATTGACGGGATCATGACAAATGTTAAAAGCAGGGGGAGATATAGTGCTGGAGTGGTTGGTATTTTTGTTTAATAAATGTATGAAAGAGGGAAGGTACCAGGGATTGGCAGAGAGCATGTATAGTTCCTTTATATAAAGGGAAGGGGGATATAAGAGAGTGTAAAAATTATAGGGGAATAAGTTTACTGAGTATACCAGGTAAAGTGTATGGCAGGGTTATTATTGAAAGAATTAGAGGTAAGACAGAGAGTAGGATTGCAGATGAGCAAGGAGGCTTTAGAGTGGGTAGGGGATGTGTAGATCAAGTGTTTTACAGTGAAGCATATATGTGAACAGTATTTAGATAAAGGTAGAGAAGTTTTTATTGCATTTATGGATTTAGAAAAGGCATATGATAGAGTGGATAGGGGAGCAATGTAGCAAATGTTGCAAGTGTATGGAATAGGTAGTAAGTTACTGAAGGCTGTAAAGAGTTTTTATGAGGATAGTGAGGGCTCAGGTTAGGGTGTGTAGGAGGGAGATTACTTCCTGGTAAAAGTAGGTCTTAGACAGGGATGTGTAATGTCACCATGGTTGTTTAATATATTTATAGATGGGGTTGTAAAAGAAGTAAATGCTAGGTGTTGGGGGGGAGGGGTTGGATTAAATTATGGAGAATTAAATGCAAATGGGGTTGACACAGTTACTTTTTGCTGATGATACTGTGCTTATGGGAGATTAAAGAAAAGTTGCAAAGGTTAGTGGATGAGTTTGGGAGGTGTAAAGGTAGAAAGTTAAAAGTGAACATAGATAAGAGTAAGGTGATGAGGGATCAAACCATTTAAATAAAGAAAAATTGGATATCACTTGGAGAGAGGGATTATAAAAAAGTAAATGTTTTCAGATAATTGGGAGTTGACGTGTTAGCGGATGGGCTTAAGAAGGATGAGGTTAACCATAGAATTGATGAAGGAAAAAAAGGTGAGTGGTGCATTGAGGTATCTTTGGAGACAAAAAACATTATCCATGGAGGCAAAGAAGGGAATGTACAAAAGATAGTGGTACCAACACTCTTATATGGGTGTGAAGCATGGGTTGCAAATGCTGCAGCGGGGGGAGGAAGCTGGAGGCAGTGGAGATGTCCTTCTTTAAAGGGGAATGTGGAAATATTATCGAAAATTCGGAATATGGAAATTAGGAGAAGGTGGGAGTTACTAAAAGTATTTGTCAGAGGGCTGAAGAGGGGTTGTTGAGGTGGTTTGGTCATTTAAGAAATGGATCAAAGTAGGTATTGGAGATGTTTTAAATCTGTAGGGAAGGAAGGCGGGGTAGGGGTTGTCCTAGAAAAGGTTGGAGGGAAGGGGTAAAAGGAGGTTTTGTGGGCGAGGGGCTTGGACTTCCAGCAAGCATGTTAAACGTTAGATAGGAGGAATGGGCGAATGGTTTTTGGGACATGACGATCTGTTGGAGTGTGAGCAGGGTAACATTTTGTGGGGATTCCCGGAAACCAGTTAATTGTTTTTGTTGGACTTGAGTCCTGGAAATGGGAAGTACAATGCCTGCACTTGGAGGGTCTGGGATAGTGACAGCTGGGAGGGACAAGCTGTCGTATCTGAAAATCCTCTGCAAAGACAGTGATTATGTGTGAGTGTGGGAAAGTGTTAAAATGATGAAAGTATTTTTTTTTTGGGTCACCCCTGCCTCCGGGGAGCGGCCGGGGCTTGTTGAAAAAAAAAAAAATGTTCTGATAATTACAAATTTACAATAGTTCTTTGATTTCATAGCCAATCTTTGTTCTAACACTAATTTATGTACTGAAATAGTACTCAAATAGTCACATTTATACCAACAGGTGAACAGTTTCACCTTCCTTGGTCATTTACTATTGTCTATAAATATATACAAAGTATTTATAGGTCCCAGCAATGTTT
>WNWK01041744.1:0-16310 GCA_009830355.1 Cherax destructor | reverse complement strand
TTGAATCGCAGACAACTAATCCATCGCGACGAATCCGTCGCAGGAGGACGTCAACACGAACGACTCCCTCATCTAAAGCAAACCTGCTGGTGTATTTGGGCCAATATATTGTTATGAAAGTAGATGTACTTTAATCAACGATCTACATACACCACTTGATGCTGTAATTGGGTGAGTGAGGTCGATGATTTGCTGTCTGTATCATCTCTTCTCCTGAGTGATCCTTGAACTACCCTCATTTAAATTTAACGTTTAATTTAAAAGATCTTCCAGATTTTTTATACTGGTCCGAGTGCTGTGGGAAACGAGAATTTGAAATTACCGGAGTGGCCAGGGGGTAAATTCCACATCCAAAGGGAAGATGGGTAAATTATACGAGTCTGTCATCCCCTAGGAGTTTTTTAGTTGGCGGGTCCCAGATAGACTTCTCTACCCCCCACAATGACATAATTTGTCCCTGGGGGGGGAAAACAATCATTGTCCCTGGGGGGGAATGAAACATTGTCCCTGGCATGAATGACAACATTGTTCCGGGAAAGGGGGTGACATAATCATTGCCCCTGGCAGGAAGACAATCATTGTCCTGGCGGGAATGACAATCATTGTCTTGGCAGGAAGACAATCATTGTCCCTGGCAGAATACAATCATTGCCCCTGGAGGAAGACAACAGTCCTGCAGGAATGAACCCTTCTCCATGGCTGGGAAACAATCATTGTCCCTTGAGGAATAAATTTAATCATTTTGCAGGAAGAATAATCATTTCCCGGAGGAATGACTATTGTCCCTGGCAGGAAGACAATCCTGATCCCTGGCAGGAAGACACAACATTTCCCGGCAGGAATGACATAATCATTGTCCCTGCGGGGAAAGCATAATCATTGCCCCTAGAATGACAACGTCCCGGGAATGAAATCTTGTCCCTGGCAGGAATGAATAATCTTGTCCCGGAGGAATGACAACATTTCCCGGCAGGAATGACAATCATTGTCCCGGCAGGAAACAATCATTGTCCCTGGCAGACAACCATTGTCCTGGCAGGGCAATCATTGTATCTGGGGAATGAAATCATTGTCCCTGGCGGAAGAAATCATTGCCCCGGCGGGAATGACATAATCATTGTCCCTGGCAGGAATGACATAATCATTGTCCCTGGCAGGAAGAAATTATTGTCCCTGGCGGGAATGACAATCAGTCCCTCAGAATGACAATCATTGTCCAGGAGGGGAATTATTGTCCGGGAGGAAGACAATCATTGTCCCTGGCAGGAATGAAACTTGTCCCTGGCAGGAAGAATAATCATTGTCCCGGCAGGAAGACAATTTTTGTCCCTGGCAGGGGAAACCCATTGTCCCTGGCGGAATGACAATCATTGTCCCTGGCAGGAATAAATCTTGCCCGGCAGGAATGACAACATTGCCCCTGGCAGGAATGACAATCATTGTCCCGGAAAGACAATCATTGCCCTGGGGAATGACATAATCATTGTCCCTGGCAGGGACATAATCATTGTCCCCGAATGACGAATCATTGTCCCTGGCAGGACAATAATCATTGTCCCGGGAGGAATGAATAATCGTCCTGGGGAAGAAATTTGCCCCTAGAATGAATAATCATTGTCCCTGGCAGGAATGACAATCATTGTCCCTGGGAGGAAGCAATCATTGTCCCTGGCATGAATGACAACACCCAGGAAGAATAATCATTGTCCCTGGCAGGAATGACATAACTGTCCCGGCAGGAATGACAATTGTCCCTGGCGGGAATGACAATCGGTCCCTGGCAGGAATGAATAATCATTGCCCCCTGGCAGGAATGACATAATCGTCCCTGGAAAGGAAGACATAACATTGCCCCGGCAGGAATGACAATCATTGTCCCTGGCAGAATGACATAATCATTGTCCCTGGCGGAATGAAATCAGTCCCTGGCGGAATGACATAATCATTGTCCCTGGCAGGAATGACAATCATTGTCCCTGGCAGGAAGAATAATCATTGTCCTGGGAATGAAATCATTGTCCCCTGGCAGGGAGACGTATACTAACATAAAAAACAATGTAAAGCTCACTTTTGGGCCTTTTTTTAAGCAAAGTTTTTTGGTAATAAGATTTACATGATTTGGTCACTTGTACATAACATGCATTTCTAGATCGACGTGCAACATTATGCTTACAATGGAAGGCCCAAAAATCATTATTTTTTTTTTAATAGAAATATTAACCCCGAAAGTTTTAAGGTCTAATTGTACATCTCTCTCATTCTCTCTCTCTCTCTCTCTACACTCCTTCTCTCTCTCTACACTCATTCTCTCTCTACACTCATTCTCTCTGTCTCTACACTCATTCTCTCTCTCTACACTCATTCTCTCTCTCTCTCTACACTCATTCTCTTTCTCTCTACACTCATTCTCTCTCTCACTCATTCTCTCTCTCTCTCTACACTCATTCTATCTCTGTCTCTACACTCATTCTCTCTCTCTACTCATTCTCTCTACACTCATGTTTTCGCTCTCTCTACTAATTCTGTCTCTCTTCTTCACACTTATTCTCTCTCTACTCATTCTCTCTACACTCATTCTCTCTTCGCTACCTCATCCTCTCTCTACCTCATTCTCTCTCTACACATCTCTCTCTACTCATTCTCTCTGCCCCCTCTCATTCTCTTCCCCACTATCTCATGCTCTCCTCCACTCTCTCCTGGTTATTGACTGATTTCTAGTAGAAAATAATTATATTTGACTTATTTTTAACCTGGTTTCCTTTAGTTGTTGCAGAGGGACTCAGCACATTGTTGTTGTTGTGGTTTATAGGGCCACTGAAAAGCATACGCCGTATCACATTGCTCTTGACAATCTTCTTGGTTGTTGTTGTTTATAATGCCACAATCTTCTTGGTTGTTGTTGTTTATAGTGTCACAATCTTCTTGGTTGTTGTTGTTTATAGTGCCACAATCTTCTTGGTGTTCTCTCTGTCTGATAACTCTTAATATTTTTGTGGTGGGCCTGAGGGCGTCTCACTGTCCAGTGGACGTTTAACAGACTTCTTTCTTGCATTTAGTACATAACGTATCATAGGATCCGCAATACGCTGTCTTTTGGATGTCGAGGTAGTGACTATATTGTTTTCAATTCATTTAACATTTCATTGACCCGTTTGATTGCCTTATTATCATTGAAAACCTCATCCTGATCATGAACCAACGGCGGATGTCCTCGGGGTCCGTGAGCTCCGCAGCTGACCACTATATCCATGAAGGATAGTGCTTGGTACGTGCAGGTGCCGTTGTCTGAGCAAACGAACATCTAGGAAATATTTGAAGCAGGGATTCTTCCAAAGTACTTCATTATCATTTGCGGGCGATCTCACAATTGCCACCGTCATAGTAGAGTAAGGTCCCATTCAAGCCAAGTAGAACGACACGAGTGATAGTTACCTATCAGAACAAAGCGACCATGACCCTTGGGTACAAGATGCCCACCAAGTAGTTGGTCGCTGGTCACAACTTACATCTTTACCGAATGGCCGAGGCGTCTTCTTAAGAATGAGGGAGATATCAGGAGCTGTCAGTGGTTTGGTGGCCTCCAGGAGGGGGATAGTAACCAAGTACTTCCACGTCCATTATCTTCGACTCACTAACTAAGGATAAAGGCGGGCTCGAACCCACAACACTTGGAGTTATAAATCTCCAGAGAGGAGTGCTAACCACTAGGCCAGCAGGGAATAACTAAAGTAAGTCAACCAAGTTTATTTATATACCATAGAAATGTTAGTATAGGCACCATATAGTGAGTGATAGTATAGTGTATTATATAGTGATATTGGAATTTGGTATAGGCACCATATAGTGAGTGATCCCTATGTAACCCCGTTAAGAAAACATTCATTCGAAGCCTGCTCCCAAATGCCATTACCAACAATTTACTTCCTTAAGAAAAAATATCATTTAGGTTAGTCTTTTCAGACCCCCAAAAATACACTTCCACAACACTTCAATTTTTACTTACATAATTCATTTCGGGTGTTGGTTTCCTGGGGTTCCACTGATATTTATAGATGGGGTTGTAAAAAGTAAATGCTTGGGTGTTGGGGAGAGGGGTGGTAAAATTAGAAAATTTAAATGAAAATGGGAGTTGACACAGTTACATTTTGCGATGATATTCATGGAGATTCTAAGAAAAAGGAAGGTTAGTGGACGAGTTTGGGAGTGTGTGTAAAGGTAGAAAGTTGAAAGTGAATATAGATAAGAGTAAGGTGATGAGGGTATCAAACGATTGGAATAAAGAAAACTGGATATCACATTTGGGAGAGGGATTATGGAAAAGTAAATGTTTTCAGATATTTGGGAGTTGACATGTGCAGATGGGTTTATGAAGGATGAGGTTAACCATAGAATTGATGAAGGAAAAAGGTGAGTGGTGCGTTGAGGTATTTGTGGAGACAAAAAAGTATTTGTCAGAGGGCTGAAGAGGGTTGTTGAGATGGTTTGGTCATTTAGAAGAATGGATCAAAGTAGAATGACTTGGAGGCGGAAATCTGTGGGGGGAAGGAAGGCGGGGTGGGGGTCGTCCAGAAAAGGTTGGAGGGGAGGGGAAAAAGGAGGTTTTGTGGGCGGGGGTTTGGGACTTCCAGCAAGCATGTGTGAGCGTGTTAGATGAAGTGAATGGAGACGAATGGTTTTTGGGACATGCGATCTGTTGGAGTGTGAGCAGGGAAAACTTTTTGTGAAGGGATTCAGGAAACCAGTTAATTGATTTAGTTGGACTTGAGTCCTGAAAGGGGAAGTACAATGCCTGCACTTTAAAGTAGGGTCTGGGATAGTGACAGCTGGGAGGGACTATTCTCAGCTGTCGTATCTAGCGCCCTGCAAAGACAGTGATTATGTATGAGTGTTGTGAAGGTGTTGAATGATGATGAAAGTATTTTCCTTTGGGATTTTCTTCTTTGGGTCACCCTGCCTTGGGTGGGAGATGGGGGATTTGTTGAAGAAACAAAAAAAAAAAAACCATGAAATTAAATACATTCCATTTTTAACCATGTACTTTGTGAAAGGGTTCTTAAATGCAATGGGCTTGCACAGTGTTGAATAAGCATTGCATTTTACTTGCACCCTAGTTGGTGTTAATTTTAATGGTTTTCATGGTATGTTTAATTTTGTTTTCCACATTAAACTTTGTTGTATCCCTGTTTTTTTTAATTTTTAAATTTTAACATGAACTACCGTTATTTTTTTTCCCCTTATTTATCACGGCAATGTACTGGGTTTTTAGGGTATTTCTTAAAAGGTCTTAGGGTAAAAGGGAGGACATTTTAGACAAAAAAGATACTTACCAGGTTTGGCTGATCTGAAAACTTAATCCTTTCACATTCCTCTTAAAGGTTATTTAAACCAACATTATAAAAATAGAGCTATATTAAGAAGTATATACATATAATATACAGGTCTTCACCCTAAACATATAATCGCCTTTCCCAAAGCACATGGCTCAGCTGCCACCTTCAACTCTCTCTTTCTCCTTTCTTAACCCTCCAGGTCTTGAACAGGGAAAAACCCACAGAATGTACGGTGACATCGATTTAAACTCCCCCATTACCTTTTGGGCACTCATTCAGCCCTGAAGCCGAGTTAAAAATCAGCACCTCAACACCAGCTCACCCCAGCCGCCATTGTTCTCCAGAAAAAACATTGTGGGAAACAACATCTCTTGGGTTCCCCCTCAAAACATACAATCACTTTGCAAACCTTCAACATATCTTTTTTATTACAATGAGACATGCAACTTACAATTAATTAGTTAAAATTGTGTGCATTATTTATATAACCTATTATATTGAGAAAATCAGTTAAATCAGCCCTTAAGCTTTTGGCTGGCCAACCCTTTTAAACTTCTCCGGGAGCAGTACTTTTTGATTAATTCAAAAATAAATTAGGCATTCATGTTATTTAATTACAACAATACATGCTGGGTTCCAATACCCCCATAACAAGTCCATAATACCCCATAAAAAAACTACATTGAAATTTATTTGGTTTTTGCTGTCTTCTAACAGGTTTTCTAACACTAATGATTTTCAGTAGTAAGTTTCCATTATTTATAAAAGGAGTTTGGTCCTTTAATAGAAATTTGATGTGGCTTTCTTTGGTCTGGTTCTTTGACTTGGTTTCCTTTTTTCCACCTTATTTGCTGGAAATTGTTTTTCTGGGGAATAAATGAAGGGAAAAGATCATGCCATGCTTATTTCTAAAGTGCCTCTTTTTCACATTTTCTTCCCCAAACTTTATATTCAGTTATGTTGAGGAACCTTATTACTTAGTTACAAAATGTTTATAATAATTAAATATGCCGCCCATAAACCTACGACAAATTAGAACCCTTGATCAATTTGCAGAGTGCTGGGAAGGTTTTGGGAAATTTGTTAAATCTTTTCCACATTGTCCTTGAGTAGTATGGCTTTGAGCAAATCTCCCATGGGAAGCTATCTAATGTTTTTGGGTAGTTTGTGGCTGCATCTGGTTTGTGACAGAATTTACCATTTTGGCAAAGCCAGAAAAGCAGTTCAGAAAACTGTGTAAGTATAAAAGGTGGATACTATTTTAATTATGGGAAATTTTCATTATAACTTGTTCCCAAATTGAAATTACTTTTTTTTAACAACACAACAGTTTCTTGCATTTGGGGAAGAAACATGACTGATGGGGAGAAGAAGCTTTTGACTGATAATGGAAGAAGCTTATGACTGATAAGGTGAATCTGTGAAGAACTTAGAAAGAAATATTCACAGTTCATAAATTTTCCTATCTACTTGTGGGACTCAAACTGAAGGGTTAAAGAGCCTCTTGATGAAGAGGCAGCCCGAAAAAGCTTCATTATTACCCGAGGGTCGGTCACAACTAGTACGTTTGCAGCCATAAATTCTGGGACCTTCAAATCTGGTGGAAAAAGCTGGCAGGCCTACATATGAAAGAATGGCTCTGCGTGGTCAGTGTGCGCAGTATACAAAAATCTTTAAGCACGCAGTGCATAATGATAAAAAACTGACCATTTTTGGTTTAAAAACAGCATTTTCAGTGTATTTTGTATGGTATTTTATGGTTTTATTCTGGGTTTTTGGTCTCATTTGTTAGAATGGAATATATGGTACAGAAATAGGGGATGATTTTGGTTGGTTTTACATGACAATCCAAAACTGAGCGTAAAGTAGGAAAAATTTTTTAGATGTTCAAGAGTAAACAAATCACACCATGCATCCAATACACATCAACGGGCAAAGTTTTTATTCCTGCACAAGTAATAATTTATTTATTATTTTTACAATGATGCATTTTAAATAAAGTAAATCTTTTTTTTTGTGAGAAAAAAAATTTTAAAATGGAAACCAAAAATAATGTAAAAGGGGCCCTTTAGATGTAACTAATGAAAGATAAAATTTATTTTAGTGCCAGAATGTCTGTCTCCATTTATTCTGACCCTATTTTGAAATTGGCATCTTTTGAAATTTGTGTAAAATTTTAAATTGCCAATTTCTACCATTTAATTGGTGTTCAAATCGGAAATTGGGGTTTCATCCAATATATAACAAGTAAATTCTAGTGAAATAGCTATAATTTGTAGACGGGAAACATTGGTTTGCAGTAACCTCAAAGTGGGCGAAATTGCGTGCGTAAATAGCCATTCCGCTAACTTCGGAGCTTTCAATTAGTTTTCCACCCATTTCTAATTTTTTGGCGTTGTGATCGGAAAAAGATTTTCATCATTTCATAAAAAAAATACAAATTTTTTTTTTTTTTTTTTTTTTTAAAATTTTTTTCTAAATTAGAACAAGTTTGGGGAGGGCCTCTGACCCTCAAAAAATTAATGTATGATAGATAATCATTGAAAAATGGTTTAGAAACCAAAAGTTTAAGAATGAGAACTTGTTAACATTTCAGAACCTTTTTTACTGAAACATTTGCCATCTAGTGGCTTAAAACCAACAGAGAACTGAAAGAAGAGTACAGTCAACCCCGTTTTGGTGTCGGATTACGTAAAACGGTTAGCGTACATTTTCCCAAAATATTGGCTCAGTTTAGATGACCCGCTCAGACTACGATATTCATCCCGGACGTTCGCTTGGCCCAGCTGGGCGGGCACCCAGGGGCGCAGTGTGCTATTGTTTACAAGCAGGCAACCACCACCAAAGCATTCATACCAGTATATTGTCATTATTCCACTGTTTTTAGTGCTTTCAACTGTTTAACCCTATTCAAAAAAGCCCTTGTGCCAGCCCCAGAAAGTTCAGAAATACGGGAACGAAGGAATCATTGCACAATGGACTGATGGCAAGGCTTTATGGATGAATATCACCCTAACCAAGCTGTTGCAGGCCATGCTGGCAACCTGTACTTCATTGTGGTGTCCATTTCAGGGATTTTTTGGGAAGGAACCAGAGCCCCCCTAAGTTTTTTTGTGGGGAGTGAGTTCAGTGACTTCAATGGTCCAGGTTTCATTAAAAAAAAAAGCCAGTAACCCCAGAAAAGAACTTGCCAACTGAGTGTTAATGGAAAGGGGTTCCCAAACACTGATACTATAAATTTTTCCTTTTCCACACATCAACAACTTTTTAATAAATGGGTGACATGTTATTTCTATTATTTCTTTATTTCTCATAAACTTGTGTGTAATTGATGTCTTATTTGTAAAAAAATTTTATTTTAATATTTTTGGGTGTCTGAACGGTTTAAATTTTTTTATTTCCATTATTTCTTATGGGAAAAATAGAATTGGATTTTATTTTCGGTTAACGATAAGCCCTCTGGCGGATTAATATCGTTATCCGGGGTTGACTGAAATTTCGTCCTCGGTTTAAGGTTCAGCCTGTCATCTTGAAAAGAAGGCACATTGTGGTTTATGCTGTAGGAGTTGAAGAGCAACTCCTGTCTGCAGAATAAAGCCACTTTTCTTATGCTGTACTTTTTCTCAAAATTTATGGGCTGGTTTTTCCCCCCCAGGAGGAGGGACTTTTTTATCCGGCCTTTCTTCTTTGTATAGACTGAGGCCACCGGGGGACAAAAAACATTTCTTAATTCCCAAAAAAGAT
This sequence comes from Cherax destructor, assembly GCA_009830355.1. Classification (NCBI taxonomy): domain Eukaryota; kingdom Metazoa; phylum Arthropoda; class Malacostraca; order Decapoda; family Parastacidae; genus Cherax; species Cherax destructor. Next base: position 7,236 of record WNWK01041744.1, on the reverse strand, counting down.
TCAAATTTGTCTCGTGGCCTTTTCATGCTAATATGATAATTGAACTTTGATAATCCACCTACTGGACCAATTTTTAAACCCCCCCAAATCAGGGGCAGATAATTAACCCTTTGACTTTTGGGCCTCATTCTGAAACTGTTTTCTAGGTTAAAATTTTGGAGAAAAAATTCTTTTTTTTTATGAAATGATAAAATCTTTTCCCATGGTAATGACACCAAAATACGGTTGATGGAAAACTTACAGAATTGCCTCCGAAAGTTACCCATCACTTTTCCGACTTTGAGCCCATTTTCCCCCCAATTCCATTCACAGATTAACCCTAGCCATTTCTTTAAACTCCCTTTGTTCTATCGATTAATACAAAACCACCAAATTTATATTTCAACTCCCCAAAAAGTTCAGAATTTTAATTTTCCAATTTTCATGCAAAATAAAAAGATGTTCCTATTTTAATATTAGGGTCCCGAATAAACAAGAATTCCTGGCACTAAAATAAGATGTTATCTGTTCATTAGTCACATCTTTGGGGCCCCTTAATTCTCTTGCTTTCTACAGTGGTCCCCCGACTTACGATTTAAATCCCAGGGCATATTTGCTGAAACAATCGAAAATCAATTTTCCCCATAAAAATAATGAAATAAATTTAATCCATAAACTTCCCAAAAGATTAAATAAATATTTTTAGAATTTTTTTACATTAAAAATTTAAATTTAATGAAGAATAACTAAATAAAATGTAAAAAATTGTACAAAACATTATTACATTTATTGAAGGGTTGTTGATTTTGGAGGACGGGAGGAGGGAGAAAGGTGGAGTAATATGCTGTGTTTTGGGAAAAGGGGAACCCCCTTCCATTAACCTGCAGGTCCGTTCTTTTCGGGGTTCCTTTTTTTCTTTTTGCCACTGGGGAGGGGGTTTTTGGAGTCCTGGACCTTTTTCTAACAAAAAACCCCGGGGGGGCTCGGGTGTCGGTGTTTTTTAACCTCCCTGAAACCCCCTTTTCCTTGGGGACAGGTTCCCAAGCCTGCAAAAAGGGGGTTTAAAAGGGGTGATTTTCCCCCCCATAAACCCCCCCCCCCCTTTTTCCAAAACCCCCTCCCCCTTTTAAGGGGAAGGGGCATTTTTTCATCTTTTTTCCCCACCCCCCTCCTCCCCCCCCTGAACCATTTTGGGGCCTCTGGCCCTTTTTTTCCCCATTCTGTTGGCTCTTGCAGATCTTCAGTGGTTAGCTTTTTTTTTGTGCTCCTCCACCAACTGTTCCCCCCTCACCCCCCCCTTTTTAAAACCCCTTTTCCCCCAAAAAAACCAATTTTTTTAAACAGGCTGGGGGCTCGGGGGGGCTCAGGGTTCTGAGGCTCAGCCCAAAACCTTTTAAAAATCCTCCCCGGGCCCCCAACCCTGGCCACAATTTTCTCAGGCAGAGAAAAAGGCCCCCAAAAGTCACTCCCCCCAACCCCCAAAAAAGGGTTAAACCCCGGGCCAATAGGGAAAGGGGGTTTTTTCCCAAAGGGATTCTTGGGTTAAATTATTCGGGTTTCATAAAACCCCAAAAAACATTGCTTTGGTGGAGTTTTAATTTTTGGGGAAAAAAAATTTTGCTGGTCCATGGGCTGGGGGGGGGAGGGGTTTTTGGGGGAAAAAGAATTTCCTTTGATTAATTTCTCCTCCCCAATTTTCCCCCCCCAAAAAGTTTGGAGGATGACAAAAAATTATCCATTATCAGGAGGCTTTAAGTGGCAAATTATTGTCCAATAGATATTTTTTCCCCCGGGGGCCCCCTTTTTGAAACTAAAGAAAATGTCCTTTGTGACCCATCCTTTCTTTAGATTTCCACATCAAAAAAGTTAGACTTGCTGACCCATCTGCCAAAACCCCCCAAGGGTTTTTAAAAAGATACAAAAAAAAATTCCTTTGCAATCACCACTGGCATTAGCAAAAAAAAATTTTTCCTGTTTTCATTGGGCTTATGGGGGGCTTTCCCTTTTTTTTCCCTTTTTTTGAAGGTCCTGTTGGGCATTTTTTTTTCCAAAACTTTTTTTCCCTTTTCCCAATTAAACACTTTTTGGGGGGGAATTGTTCAGCCTCTATGTCTGGGGGAATTGGGGCACATTTTTTAAAACCCCAAATTTTAAAAAGAATGGCTCCCCCCTTCCCCCCAAACACTATGTATGCCCCGTTTTTTAAAATTTGAAACCAGCCTCTGCTGGTTTTAAATTGCTCATTGGCACTCGTTGCGGGTTTTTTTCTTAACGAGATCATCATGCAACCCCTTTTCCATTTTTCCCCCCGAAACAGTATCTCCCAATTTTTTCCCTTTTTTTTCCCCAACCCCAAAAACCCTTTTTTCCACTTTTTTGCACTTGTGGTTTTGTTTTGTGAACAAAAAAAAAAACCCTTTTTTCAACAAAAAACCTTTTTGATTTTATTTTTTTTTTTCCCCCACAATGGTACGATGGTAAAAAGGGTTTACCATACAGGGGGGCCCCAACTAAAATTTCCCCCCTCCATTTTCCATATTTTTCTATTATCTCCTTCTTAGTTCTATGTTTTTTTTTTCCTGTTCCTTTTTTCCCCCCGGGGGTTTAAAAAGGATCTTTCCTTGGACCCATGGTACTTTTTTGGGAGTTGAAAACACAAAAAAAAGGGGGAAAAATGCCCCTTATTTTGGGTTTTAATGGTGGGGGGGGGTGGGTGGTGGCTCTGTTTTTAAACAATCCCAAACGCCCCCGGGGGTCCGCTCAGAGGGGGCCCCCCGGGACCAGTCCGGGAAATTTTGTTACCTAAAAGCCTTTTTTTCCCCAAAAACATTTTACGTTTAAATGTCTTTTTTTGAAAAAAATGAAAAATGACAGCATCGAAACCCCCGGGGGATATTGTTTTTTTATTTTTTTTTAAAAAAAATGGGAAAATTTTTTTTATGCAGACTGGTGACCCCCCGGTTTCCCCTCTGTAATCCGTCCCGGGGGCCCGTCGACCATGGTTTGGTGAACTCTGATTTTTTTTCCCCATAAAGGGTAAGGGGGGAAAATTTAACCCCTTCCCCGACAAAAAAAATTTAAATAAAATATTTTTAGTTTTTAAAAAATTTTTAAAAAAAATTTTTTTAAAAAATAAATAGTACATAAATGTCACTTCCCCCAAAATATTGAAGAGTTGTTGATGTGGGGGGGGGGAGGAGGGGGGAAGGGGGGGGTAGTTTTTTCCCAGTGTTTGGGGGGAACCCCCTTTCCTTTCCCAAAAAGGGGCCAAGTTCTTTTCGGGGGGTTCTTCCCCTTTTTTTTAATGCCACTAGGCCCCAAAAGGGTTTAAAAAGTCCCCGGCCCCCCCTTTTTAAAAAAAAACTGTCCAGGGGCTCTGTGTCTGGCAGTTCTTTAAAATGTCCCAAAAAAAGTGACAAAAATTTTCATTAAACATGCCCCTAAAAGGGATCAACATCTTGGGTTTGGGGGGATAACCCCTACATAAACCCCCTTTTTTTTGCCCCGGGAAAATCTCCTTTTTTTAAAAAGGGACCTTTTTCCCCCCCGGTTCCACCCCCCCCCCCCTTGACCTTTTTTAAACCCCTTTGGGCTGTTGTTGCTTTTGAAACTCTTGCAGATCTTAAAAGGTTCTCTTCATTGGTCCTCCCCCAAAAAGTTACATCCTGGGTACAAACATCCCCCCATGGACTTGCCCATTTCCCCAAATTTTTTAAAAAGGGTCAGGCTCAGGGTTCAGGCTTGCCCAAAACCTTTAAAAATTTGGGCCAGTCTGGCCTTTTTCCCCCCAGGGGTTCAAAAAACCCGGTAGTCACTCCCCCCCAAACCTTACCTTTTAAGCTTTACACAATCAGGATATAAAATTTTTTTTTTCCAAAAAATCTTTTAGGGGCCCTATCCCTGTTTGTGGTCCAAAAAAAACCTTTTTAAAAATTTGCTTTGGTGTAAAAGGAAATTTTAAAAAAAGGAAATGACCCCGGTCCTTTTGGGGTGGAGGGAGGTGAAAAAGGGGGAAAACTTCCTTTTTTTAACCCCACGGGGCCCCCCCCAAAAATTTTCCCCCTTTTAAACTGGGGGTGGGGAATTTTTTATTTCAGGAAATTTGTGGCCCAAAAATTTTTTTTCCCTTTAGATAAAAATTTTTTTCCCCCCACTTGGGGGCCCCCTTTTTGAAAATCAAAAGGAAAAAAATTTTCCCCCCTGACCCCCCCCTTTTTTTTAGACTTCCCCATCACACAAATTAGACGATGATACCGCATCTGCCAAACATGGGGGGTTTTAGAATGATAACCCCCCAAAAAAAATTCCCCTTTTTTAAACAACTGGGGGTTTGCCCCCTCATAAAGGGTTAGCCTTTTTTCCCAAACATGTCCGGGCTGTTTTTCCTCCCAATGTAGGTCCTTTTGGCATTTTTTTAAAACAGGGTTTTTTCGCCCTTGAACATTTTGGGGTTAAAATTGGGGGTTTTAAAATTTTCCCCTATCCCCCCGGAATTCTTGCACATTTTTCCCCAGCATTTTTTTTCCCCAAAAGGGGGCCCCCACCATACCCCCAAACAAAATTTTTGCCCGGGGGCTTAAATCTGTCAAACCAGCCTTTGCGGGCTTTAAATTCCCCTTCCTTCAGCACTTTTTTTGGGGGATTTTTTTTTGAGTTCAAAAATTCAACCCCCCTTTTTTTACATATTATTGCCTTAAACCCCCTTTTCCTGCAAAATTTTCGGGGTTGGGGCCCACCAACAACAAATTTTTCCCCTTGTTTAGCTTTGGGGGTCTCTTTTTTTACCATATTTCCCCTTTTTAATTTTTCCTTCTTTTCCCCTTTTTCTTGGCCCAAAAAGGAAAAGATGGTTGAATGGGTTTGCCATAGACCCCCAAAAAAATTTTTTACCACAGGCCTTTTGGAGTTTTTTTGGGGCCTGGTGGCTTTTTACCAGTTAAAAAACACAAAAAAAACTGGAATAATGAAAATTTTTAGGAAACCCAGTGCCACCCCCGTAAAAAGTGTCAGAAATACAATAGAACTAAATTTTATCATTGCACAATGGACTTTTAAAAAAGGGGTTTATGGATGAATTCCCCCTTAAAAAAATTTGGGATTAATTCAATACATTGTGGTGTTTTTCAGGGATGTTTTAAAAAAACGCCAGACACAAGGCTCCTTGGACAGATTTTTTTTGGGTGAATTTAGTGACTCCCCAAGCTGGTCCTAAATGGCATTAAAAAAAAAAGGGCCCGTAAATTTGAAAAAAAGGGGGAAAAATTTTTTAAAAAAGTACACATTTTTGAAAAATTGGGGTTCCCCCCTTTTTTTTAAAAAATGTCTAAAAAAATTAAAACCCAAAAAAAATTGGGGTTTTTAAATTTGTAAACCTTTTAAAGGCCCAAGGGGAAAAAAAAAATTTTAGGGGGAAAAAATTTAAAAACTCTCTCGTCAAACAAGGAAAAAAATCTGGTTTAAAAAAATTAAACTGACAGTACAAAAGGGGGCCATTAGCTCCGAAAAGTCCCCCCCCTGAAAATTTTTTTTTTAAAAAATTTAAAAAAAAAATTAACACCTATATTTTTTCAACACCTATATTTTTTTTTCCTGAGAATTCCCAAAAGATCTTTTATATACCTTAGGGTTTTAAAATTTTTGAAAAAAATGTAAAATTTTTAAATGTTTTAAAAACTTTGTACATCCTTTTTCATACATACAGGGGGGCCCCCGGGGGTTTTTGTGGCAATCCAAAAAGAAAAAGGGGGCCCCCGACCACCCCGGTTTTTGGGGGGAAATTTGTTCTATTTTTAAGAAATAAAAAATAAAAATTTAAAAAGGGCCCCCTTTTAAAAGTATTTAAAAAAAAAATTTTTAGAACTTTTTTTTATTAATTTTAAAAAAAATTTTATAACAAAAATTTTTAAAAAAAATTTTTTAAAAAGTCCCCTTTTTTTTTTTTAAAAATTTTTGTGTGGAGGACGGGGAGGAGAAAATGGAGTAGTTGCCCGGGGGTTTGGAAGGGAATCCCCCTTTTTTAAAACTAAAAGGGGAAAAACTTTTTTTGGGGGTTCCCCTTTTTTTTTTTTAAAGCCCCCTGGGGCCCGGGGGTTTTTTGGGCCCTGGACCCCTCTCTAACAAAAAAACTGTCCCGGGGGGTCCCGTGTCTTTCCTTTTTTTAAAAATGTTCTTAAAATGTAAAATTTGTCATTAAACATTTCATAAAGGGTCAACATCTTGGTTGGGGTGAATAATCATCCCCTGAAAAACCCTTTCACATCGGCCCCCTTTTTTAAAACTCCCCCCTCCTTTAAAAAGGCCCCTTTTTCCACCATTCCCCTCCCCTCTGGACCTTTTCCCACCCCCGGTTTTTTTTTATTGCTTTGAACCCTTTGGGGGGTTATGGGTTTTCCCCCTTTATTTTGCTCCTCCACCCCCTCTTCCACATCCGGGGCAAAAAAAACCCCCCGGGTTCCCAGTTCCACAATTTCTTCCCCAAAAATGGGGTCAGGGTTCTGAGGCTCCCAAGAAAACCTTTTTAAAACTGGGGCACAGTCTGGGTTTTTCTAGGGGAAGTTCAAAGTCCTGGGTTTGGGGGCTTCCCCCCCAAGCCCCATAAGCTTTTTTCAAAAGGATATGGAAATGCTCTTTCCCCAAAAAAATTTTAGTGTCAAAAAATTTTTTGGGGTTTTATCAAACACCTTTTTAAAAATTTTTTGGTGTGGGTTTTTTTTAACCCCCTTTGGGGGGGTTTGGGGGTTTTTTAAAAACGTCTTACGCACTGGGGGGTTTTTGGGGGTAATAGCCTAAATTTTTAAAAAGGGCCCCAAAAGGGGGAAAAAAAGGCTGTTAGGCCCCGGAAAGTGATAAAAATGGGTCTTGCGGGGGGTGTGTCATTAAAAAATCCCCCAAAAAAGTGCATAATGAAAAAAAAAAAATCCCCCCCGTTTTTGGTTTAAAACAGGGGGGGTTTGTCTATTTTGTATTTTGGTATTTTTTTTTGTATTCTGTTTTCTTGTTTCATTTTTTTTGAATGGAAGATATATTACAAAAAAGAGATGATTTTGATTGGTTTGACAATAAAATAAGCAGGGGAAATTTTGGGGGAAAGTAGGGGAAAAAAATTTGATTTTTTATTTAAGGAAAACAAATCCAACCCCCGGGCCCCAAAAAATCAACTGGAGATCTAATATTCTTGCACAATGCTCTGATCTATTCAAAACCTTTTTTTTAAAGATGCAGTTGTATACATAACAAAAAATTTTATTTTTTTTGAGA